>PVJX010017366.1:0-38511 GCA_004027295.1 Dolichotis patagonum
GACTGATCCGCAGGCCGGATCAAGAAAGGGTCACTTTCTTAGAAGATGAAAGAAAGCCTATTATGCTGAAATCCTTATATGAAGTACAACTCTGGGTATATTTCCGGTAAGAAGCCTTGAGCTATTTCTCTTCTGATGGACTGCATCAGAGTCCATCAGAGTCCATAGGAGGCAGGCTACCCCAGCAAGATAAGGTAATTTCCTGTACTCAGAAGCCAACTTTAAACCTGACTCAGGTGATGGCCCTTAGTAGGGGCTCTGAGGAGTCTAATCATCTGCATGCAGCTCTGCTCCTGGGGGTGGTGTTATTACACAGCCACCTGGCAAGTCCAGGAGATTGAAGTGCTGAAGTGGAGCTGGGAGTGGGATGTTGGGAGGCAGCAGGATATGAAGACAGCTGCCTCAGGCAAAGGACAAGCTTCAGATGTGGGAGCTGCACTGAGCTAGACTTGTGATCCAGCCTGGGCTGTTCTCTTCCCTTCAAATTGAGCCTTTACACAACCCAACTAGGACGCTGCTATCTTGTCTCAGGTCTGCAGCACAACAGAAAGCCTTGAGTCAGGGTATTCCTGGAGAACCTGCTTATCACAGTAGCCATCACAGGATGGTGTCTTCCCATCAATAAAGAAGAGATGAGGTTTGGGTTATATGATTGTTATTAAATGCGTGAATCCACCTAAATATCTGCCTCCATTTTAGTCTGGTTAGAAATTTAAATAGAAATATCTACTTGGATAACTCATGTAACACTGCTATATGAACATGTGATATTATTCAACTTAATCCTAGCCTATGTGCAAATAATCATAAAATCTGGACTTTTTATACTTTAGGACAGTAAGTAGCATCATTGATAATATTCTCCTCTCATAAAGCAAAACACTTGAATAATTTGACAATATACTAATTGAGCTTATAAATCAGTTGCCCACCAAACTTTGTGAAGGACCAGATGGTAAATATTTTGGGCTCTGTGGGCCATATGGTCCCTGTTGTAACTAATTCACTTTGCTTTGGTAGTAGGTTAGCAGCCAGAGACTACACAAAAATGAGTGCAATGTGGCTTTGTTCCATTAAAAAATTACTTATAAAAATGGATGGCAAGCCAAACTTGGATCCCAGTTCTTGGCTTCCTGATTCTGGGTCTAAACAATTTTGTGGAGTAGATAGCAAGAGTATTATTATCTATCTTTAAAATGAAGAAGCCCAGCCACATGCCATGGATCAACCCCCCTGGAAATGCAAGACATGGTTTCTCTCTCAAGGAATAACATAGTGTAGTAGATAAAAGCCCTTTCTAACCATATGAGTTTGCACAGTCACTTAATTGCTTAGCCTCAATTTCCTCACCTAAAAACCAGGATAATACCAGTATATCATCACAAGGTTATTGTGGCAACTAGATGAAAAATGGTGTAAAACACTTGTGATGACTAGCACATGCCAAACACTCACTAAATGTTTTATTATTACTGCTTTTATTATTATCATACTTGAAATTTACATAAGCTCAAGAGGAGAATAAAGATCTCAGTCCTGTGTTTGCTTGGGGAGGCCAGTGAAGATTTCAAAATTCAGTGAATAATGATTTAAGAAATGAGCTGATTTCTGTTATATGAATAATGGGTAGCAGAGATAACAGCATCAGCAGGTTCCCAGGCATACAGGACGACACAACCTATTCTGGGTCATAGCGACTGATGGCACATGGTAGAACTATTTAGTGGGAAGGCAAAAGAAGCAGCTTAGGAAATAACATTGGAAAGGGGTCAAAATGTCATAATGAGGTACATGGGCTTTCTACTATAGGACATAGGAAGCTCGAAGTGTTTACCCTAGAGAATAACATAACTCAATCTGTCTTAGAAAAATATCTCTAGCAGTATTTTATAAGATAGAAGGGAAAAGTCCAGTGGTTAGCGGGCAGAATTACAAGGCTATAACAGCACAAGTTGGAGATAATGGCTAGAATAAGATAATGAACATGGAAAACTGAGATACTTTGGGGGTGCTCTATGCATAAGATTTAGGGATTTATGTAGATGCAGAATATATCCCAACTAGACTGTAAGCCAAGCATGAGCAAAAAAGATGTCTTTCTTCAAGGTGCCCAACCCGTGGTGGGCAGCCCTAGCTTTATCACTTACTACATGTGTGAATTAGAAACTGGACCAAAATGCTTGCCATGTTCTCACCTTTAAAATAAAGATAACAAGCATTACTTTGCCAACCTATCTGTGATTATCAAAAGGATAACACATATATAGAGAAACCATAATCACTGATAAAATAATTTTATAATGGTTCTTAATCTGTAGCTAATAGCCCACAGTAACTCATGAATTCACCTAGATTTACTGAAAACCTACCATGTGTGAGCACACAGAACAGATCATGTAAAGATGTTGTGCAGCAGGCACTCAAATGCCAATAGTAATTCTGAGGGCACCTCAGCCATTTATAATGAACTGTTGAGGCACTGTGACTGGTCTGCTATCACCTTTTTTGCTTTCATTCATCTCTTAATTCCTACTGCTTTTTCACTTGACTACCTCCATCAGAAAATGGTCAGGACAAAAAGGCAATAAAAGGAGATAGAACTCAGCTAAAATTAAACAGAGGAAAAAGGGTAGAAGAAAAACTATTTCCTAATATGAGGGCTCTTTAATTTTTAATGACTCACATCAGATCGAACACTAATTAGTAGAAACAAATGAATCATTTGCTTACGTATGTATATACACAAAACATAAACTCATTCATACAAAACACAATAAGATATATTTTAAAAACTCTATCACCTACTGACATTTTTCCACAAAACAAAGTTAAGGCAGCCAAGCAAATGCATCTTCCCAATTTTGTTAGCATATTTTAAATTCTAGGAAAAGGCAAAAAAGCACTCATCTTTAAAAGCATCTATTTTTGATAGTTGAATTGAGGCCATTTACATTTATGGGTATCACTGATATATACTGGCTCAAGTTTGTCATGTTATGTTCCAATAGTTTGCTTTCTGCTTTCCCCCCTTAATTGCTTGTCCTACCTGGTGGTTTCTTTCTGCTGTTCTGGGGGTTGTGGTCATTTTTATCTCTGTCTAGTATGTCTTTCAACACTCTTTCTAGGGTTGGTTTGGTGGATGTAAATTTCTTCAGTTGTTGTTTGTCATGGAAGTATCTTATTTCTCCGTTAAATTTGAATGAAAGTTTTGCTGGGTACATCAGTCTGGGTTGGAAGTTGTTTTCTTTCAGGGCTTGAAATATCTCATTCCAATCACATCTTGACTTGAGGGTTTGTGCTGAAAAGTCTGCTGTGATTCTAATGGGCTTTCCTTGATAGGTGCCTTGTGTTTTTTCTCTAACAGCTTTTAGTATTCTGTTTTTATGTTGTATGTCTGAGATCTTAACTATTATGTGTCTGGGTATAGATTTATGTTGGTTGTGACTGTTTGGCATTCTGTATGCCTCACTTATCTGCATATCAGATTTTTCCCCCCATGTTTGGAAAGTTTTCTCCTATTATTTCTGTGAATAATTTACGTATGTCATTTGTATTGACTCTAGCATCTTCACTAATGCCTATTAATCTTATATTGTTGCTCTTGGCATCATCTTGAAGCTTCTGGATTGTCATTTCATGTTGCTTTGTTATTTTTAAAAGTTCTGTCCTTTCATGATCACTAATTGCAATCCTGTCCTCAAGGTCCGAGATCCTATCCTCAGCTTCATTTAAACCGTTTTGCATGCTTTGGATCAAATTTGTTGTTTCTTGGATGTCTCTTTCAGTTTGCTTCATGAATTCTGCTTGTTTTCTACATTGTTCATGGTTTCAATCAGTTTCCCATGTTCCTGTACTTTTTTCTCTATTTCTTCTTTGGCTGTGCTCAGCAACTCCTTTACTAAGGTTGTTACTTCTATCTTTACCTGGGAGAGTACTTCTAATTTGATTTCCTCTATGGCCTCATGGAGTTGTCCTAAAACTCATTTGGAAACAGAAGAAACCTAGAATAGCAAAGGCAATTATGGGCAATAAAGACAAGGCAGGAGGCATCTCAATTCCTGACTTGAAACTGTACTACAAAGCCACAGTGATACAATCAACATGGTACTGGCAAAGAAATAGACCTGAGTACCAATGGAACAGATTAGAACATGCAAATATAAGTACAAAGACACTCAGCCACCTGATATTTGACAAAGGGGCTAAACATGTTCACTGGAAGAATGATAGCCTCTTTAATAAATGGTGTTGGAAGAACTGACTCTCCACATGCAGAAGGCTGAAACTAGATCCATGCTTATCACCGTGCACAAAACTAAAGTCTAAATGGATCAAAGACCTAAACATTAAAACAGAAACACTAAATCTACTGGAAGATAGGGTAGGTAGAATTCTTGGAGACACAGGGGTAGGCAGA
This sequence comes from Dolichotis patagonum, assembly GCA_004027295.1. Lineage (NCBI taxonomy): Eukaryota > Metazoa > Chordata > Mammalia > Rodentia > Caviidae > Dolichotis > Dolichotis patagonum. Next base: position 4,418 of record PVJX010017366.1, read on the forward strand.
GAATTCATGAACAAAACGCAAACTGCACGGAGAATAAACTTCTTCAGAGAATAAACAACTGGGATCTCATACTATTGCAAAGTTTCTGCACTTCAAAGGAGATCACCAGCAGAGTGAAAAGAAAACCCACAGAATGGGAAAGAATTTTAGCCAGCAACCCCTCCGACAAAGGACTTATATCAAGAAAATATAAAGAATTGAAAAACATCAAGATGCCCAAATTCAAAGACCCTTTCCAAAAATGGGCATGTGAGATGTACACTCAGTTCTCAGATGAAGATATACAAATGGCAAATAAATACATGAAGAAATGTTCACCATCACTGGTCATTCAAGAAATGCAAATTAAAACAACATTGAGATTTCAACTCACCCCTGAAAGAATAGCTGCCATCAAGAAATCAACTGATAACAAATGTTGGTGAGGTTGTGGGGAAAAAGGAACATTGCTTCACTGTTGGTGGGAGTGTAGACTGGTGCAACCACTATGGAAATCAGTATGGAGAATTCTCAGAAGATTAGGAGTGGAAGCTCCATTCAACCCAGCTATTCCCCTCCTGGGTATTTTCCCAGAGGAACTGAAAAGTTCATATCACAGTGATATATGTGCACCCATATTCATAGCAGCACAATTTGTAATAGCTAAATCTTGGAAACAATCAAGATGCCCATCAACTGCAGAGTGGATGAAAAAGATGTGGTATTTTTATACAATGGAGTATTACTCAGCTATGAAGAAGGATGGCCTTGAAGCCTTCATAGGTAAATGGAGACAACTTGAAACTATCCTCATTAGTGAAATAAATAAGAACCATATTTATAAATATTGCATTGTGTCTCTAGTGTAAAAAATAGTAAGAACTGTAGGAGTAATAAAACCCAAAATGTGTAATTGCTACTGTAAATAAGAGGAAAAGAAAGTGCTCTAAAGGATGTAATTGCGTGTATGTTTAAGCATGTAAGATGAATGACCATATTACTGTATTTGTGTTATATCATCGAGCAGAACTGTTGACAGTCTCATTGTTTGAATGTGTACTTTGTATGTTTTAACTTTGTAACTTGAACAACTATTTCCAAGATGACAGTATGTAAGTTATCAAGTAATGACTTCTCAGTATTTTTTGTTCTTTTCTTTTTTTTCCCCCTTGGAATCTTGTATTGTTGCTACTCCTTTTCTATTTTGCTTGTTTTGTTTTGTTTTTAAATAAAATTTTAAAAAATAAAAAAATAAATAAAAGCATCTATTTTCAGAAGGGAATGTATACAACAACACTTCAGATAAGTAGTTATAAAGGTTCCTAAGTTGGTTTTAATTTTTTCTTTGGTAATTTCTTTAATTCAAAATTCAGTTTTTTGGGGGGAAAGTTTAATAATGTTGCATAGTCCACCATCAGATTCCACAGTTGTTTTGTTTTATTTTGTTTTGTTTTCCAGTGCTGGAGATGGAACTCAGGGTCTTATCCATGGAGGCAAGCTGATCTACTACTGAGCCACATACTGGCTCCCTATAAGGTCTTTTTTTGTTTGTTTTGTTTTGTTTTTTGTTTGTTTGTTTTTTGAGACAGGGTCTTGCTATATAGCTCAGACTAGCCTTGAACTCACTATGTAGTCCAGGCTGGCCTTGAACTCCTGGCAGTCCTCCAGCCCAGTCTCCTGAGTGCTGGATTACAGGCATGTGCCATTATGCCTGCTGCCTATGAGATTTTTAATATTTTTATTTTTTAATGTTTTTCTTTTAAGGTGGGCCAGAAGTATTTATGATTCCATATTATATCTCCATAGTTTTAATATGTCAAACATAAACCTTTATGTCCTCTTTGAACACTCTCCAAGTTACATGAATAAATAATCAGCATTACAGTCTTGGGTAATTTCCCTAGGGGGCTATTGCTTAAGCAGAAGTGAACTTCTTCTTTGATATGTATTAAAAGTCATAAGTGAAAACCCCAGGACGCTCTTTAACAAATGCTTTTCTCCTATTGACTTTCAACACATGTGAAACAATCCAAACTTGAGGCAAATCTGAGGGCCCACAGAAGTCACTTCTGATGCTTTCTCTGACACTGACTTTCAAGCTAACTTCTCATATGAATTTTCTGGTGAAAAATTTAGCAGCAACCTTGGAATCAGCAACAATACTCGGCCTTATCCACCAGCCAGAGTGAGTGTGTCTTACTTACCCATGTGTCCCCAGTGTCTAGGTTCTGCCGGGGCCACAGTAGGGGAATGAAAGGTCAGCAGACAAGTGAACTAATATCTACAGGGACTAACCTTCAAAAGCATTTCTTCATGCTGGGGATTATCAGAATCATAGGGCTCCCTGCGCAGCTTTTCCACGTCTGCAATAAGATTTCTGTAGCCCACAATTTGCAGAAGGCAAGCCTGAAGAGAGATTCCCAGCCTAAGGTGTTCAAGAAGCAAAGAAACACATATGAAGAAAAACAAAAACAGGTATGTTTGGCACTTGCTCACTTGACATGAGGAAATAGATCTTTTCATATTAATATAATAGTCAGGAAATTGCTCAAATGGATCTGTATAATAGAAGCACAATTTTTCTGAAGCTCTGCATGGTTGTATAACTTGGCTGTATTTTTTTTTTCTCTCATTCTTATTTTTTCTTAAGCTGAATTGCAAGTTTGGCTGAAAAAACAAGGTCACTGTGAAGGCAACTTGAAAGTAAGATGTAGAAAATACAGTAATAATAGGTTCTTACAAATCATTTAGGGCTCCTAGGCTGGAAAATCAGAATCATTTCTGAAGAATGGGTATGAAAATAAGGGGAAGGGTGGGAGAAAGGGAGGGAAGGTAGCAAAGAGAGATGGAGGGAGAGGGGGAGGGGGAGAGGGAGAGAGGGAGAAGGAGAGGAGAGGGAGAGGGGGAAGGGAGAGAGAGGTACAGGGAGAGGGAGGGGGAGGGAGAAGGGGAGGGAGGAGGCAGATCTGCTTTCTGTGGTTTTACAAAAGAAAATTTTCAAAATGAAATGAAGCAAAATATCTTCTTGGGAATATCGCTGACAGACAAGGCAGTAGCAAGAGAGAAGCCACAACCTTGTAAAATTTCCCATCATATTCTGACCTCTCTACTTGTCTGAACATTTTTTTTATGCTGAAACAAATCTGTTTTGCATATTACCACATGGTTCAAATTCTACCTTTCTTCTCCCATGACTCCTTATTTTAAGATAGAAATTCTGTCTTCTAGTTTCATTGCCAGGGTTTAAAGATACTCCCTATTCCTTCAGTTCCCTCTCATGGATACGGTTTTCAGATACTGTACTGTCTTACTGAGTCTGCTCTGAATGCATACTATTTGATTAACATCCTCCTGAAAACATCACTGAACAGGAAACAGTCTGGAAATCAAACACACTGAGAACCATCACTTCTTACTATCAGAATGTGCTACAAGGTACACTAGGAGCTCTCTAGGTAGTCATACAATACTTCAAGTTTATTAAACAGGTGGCTAATCACCAAAATCTTTTTTGCCTGGAAAGTACTATTATATAAATTGTTCTCTTATTCTGCCTGTACTTGTTTGGTGGCATTTTAAAATCTGAAGGCAGTAATTCATGTTTATTCTTGCTAAATTCTCTAGTCATAAATTTCCCTGGTTCCAAAATAGTTGGAAACTAGTAATTTCATCTGACACTGTCCAATTTTTTTTTTTGCACCTACTTTACTCACTTGCTTTGAATATTTTGTTGTGATGATAGTGGTCATTATAATCATCATGACAGTAACACCACCTTCTTCTTGGAGGTAAATGAGATGCATAAAGGTTAAATACACAGTTGGGGACAACAGGTCTTAGGATCATATGTATCTGCTCCAAACACAGAGGGCAGTGTCGGATAACCCAGGAATATAAAGCTCAAAGTTGTGTGTAGAATTAAATGGTCTGTATAATTGCTTATTACTATAGTCTCTCCCCCCCAAAAAACCTAGGCATTTAAAGAAAGAGTACCCAGAAAATCACTGTAGCAGTCTCCCAGAAAAAAATCAATGTATAACTGAGAAGAGAATTACTTTTTAGAAGAAGAAAATGTAAGAATTAAGAAGGAACAAAGAAAGTAATTAGATTTTTCTCTGTATTAATTTTTTTATATCACCAAAGTAGCATTTTAAATGTAATTAAAACAAAGTAAGGTTTCTAGTAGTAATAGTTTGATAAGTTTAAAAATTTTTTCCATATCTAACCTCCTTTTTCTTTGTTTTCTCAGAAAAATACTTAGTTTTTATATCAGGTTTTATCAATATAAGTCTGGGGAGAATCCTGATTGAAATATTAAAAAATAACAATACAAAATGCTACTACTTATGGCTTTTCTTAAAGGAAATCAAAAGAATGATGTAAAAGAAATGCTTTTAAGTACATCTTACATAACTTTGAGAGAACAGATATAGGAAAGATTTGCTCTCATATCTAATTCAATCTCTAAATATGACTATATGACTAATATAGTCCTCATGCCTAGTTATTGTCTTAAATTCAACATAATTTAGAATGAATTGCCTTATCACCTTCCTAAAGGAGTAAAATATGTCAGAAGTTTTAAAAAATACATTTACTGCATAATTGCATATATTCCAATGACTGAATAAGGCAAAGGCAGTAATTAGCTGAAGTGGCTGCAGAAGAATTCTATAGAGACCAGGTGAAAATGGAGTTTTTGTGATGAGCACCTGAATAGTTAGTACCTAGAATCCTTCCAAGAGACAGATCTATGTCAAGAATGCTCTATAATTCCCTTCAACTCCAGCTCCCTGGCCTTGATAATTAAAAGCCTTCCTCAGTGGTAACATCTGTTCTCATGCATGCAGATATAAAAGATTGTTTGACAGTTACCAAACTAAAGCAGTCTTTAAATATATTTGCACTTGAAATTTATTCTACCGAATGTCCTTGGCCCCAAATTTTACTGAAAAATTCCTGTACCCAATGGAAAATATAAAGCTAATTTTAAAAGTCACGAACACTGCCAAGTGCATTTTAATACTTCCAAGATGAGCAGAATAAATTATAAAGTTTTCAAGTCTTCACAGAAAAACCATCTTCCTCCCACACATACTCATCTTCTTGACAAGCAGGTAGGAGCTGCCTCTAAGATTATGTCTGTCATGAAAGAACATTTATAAGAAAACTGAGGGAGTATTCTAGATGGAGCAGAATCAGCTTAGGTGCCTTTGTGATTTGAACATTTACAGTTAATGTGAAACAATGGCATTATAGAGTGCTGGTGAATGGGCTTCGTTTGTCTCCTATTCCAATATCAACAGCCTCTACCCCATTTCTGACATTCACTGCACTGTGCAAGCATGAAGTACGAAGTTACTACACAATGAAGTACAAAGTTACTACTATTTATGAACATGAAAAAACACATTTTTTTCTTTACTCTTCATCAGAAAGTCAAAATGCCACAGATGGTTATTTCAGGAAGAGAAGAAAGGAGAGGGAGAAAGGGAGAAAGATAAACACCAAGTATGTGGCTATGTGGCTTGTGTTCTGCATTTCTCACATGAACATTCTTACTGTGGATTTATGTCGGGGTTAATTTTCTTCAGTTCCATGATATCTTCTATAGTTTTTTCAATGGCATCAGGGTGAACACTTACTGAAGTCTGCAACAGCTGGAAAACATGTTTCAATCAGTTCCCCTTTCATTAACGCCAATGGCTTACACAGTGTGTACTGGGATGGAGGTTACAAGCAGTTGTTTGAGCTTCTACATGAAGGTCTAAGCTAAAAGCAAACATTACTTTAGTGTACTTGAATTCTAATGAGTTTGACCCTTTCATGTTTAGGGTAGCGCTATTTTCCTGATTAAGGTATTTAACGCAGAACAGACATACACTCATAAAGCTTTGATTTTCGTTTTACTATTGTCACCTGTTTCCGGCCACTTATGTTGCAATGTTAAATTTTCTTTCCTTGCCCAATTTAGATCCTTTCTTTAATAAACTTCATGTCTATACTGAAGTGTCAGAAACATGGGACATGGCGATTTAGCCTCAAGGATATCAAAATTAAATACTAGAGAAAATTACCAAGAATCTTAAAAAAGAAAGTATGTTTTTCTTTTTGAGATGTTCAACTATGTGCTATAAAAGGTAACAGAGTGGATCCTTGCATTTTATTAGAAAATATGAAATGTAAAGCTAAATGGTTTAGATACTAAAGAAATACTAGAGAATACTACTCCTGTATTTAAGGATTTTTTTTTATGATTTTGGAGGAGATATTTAAAAATATTAATTTGCTGGCCATGGTGGCATATGCCTCAAATTTTAGCATGTGAGAAGCTGAGGCAGAGGATCATCAAGAGTTCAAGGTCACCTTGAACAACATAAATGAGACCCTGTCTCAAAAAATAGCAAACTATAAAGGGCTAATTCAACAATAAAGCAATAAATCTGCCTAGAAATTCACATGTAAAATGTCTAGTGGTTTATGACAGATAAATGATTCTTCTCAGCTTGCATTAGTTTTTAGTCAATATATTTGTTTCTTAAAATGTTTACTTTTCATAATAGAAGCATGCCTACGAAAAGTTGCTGAAAAAATGAGAGAATAATTTTACTTACCTTACTTTTGGAATCCCTCAGTGAAGTTTCTGTTAAAGTGACAAAAAAAGTCATTCAAAATGTATTCTGTGTTAATTGGCTTAAAATTACTGTACAAACAAAATTGTATTCTACATTCCACCAACTAGCAGGGCATTGCAAATTTGAGCCCAGGCTGGGCAACATACAGAGAGCCTGTCCTAAAGTAAAGCAAACCAAACAAACAAAACAATGCCTAGAGATGTAGCTCACTAATAGAGAACTTCTCTTGCATTCAAAAGGCCCTAGGTTCAATCCCAGTGTTGGAAAAACAAACAAAAAAACCAACTCTGCATTTTGCTTACTTCTTTGTTTCATGCTTACCAATTTTCATGGTTCTTGAAGCTCCAGGCTTAGTATTGTAACAAATTCGTTGCAGTTCACATCTTCCAGTTAGCTTCCTCATTACAAATTTCAGACATCGCCACAAAAATTTACAGTAAAAATACAGGCATACCTGGATCAACATTCTGTGAAAAACAAAAAAAAAGCACCTTCCAATAGAACTCTAGAAGAGCAAGCAGCCATCACCAGCAAGACAGAAAGCCCAGGAAAAGAGGAATCAGTGGTTAGATATTGGGATTTGCAAGCATATTTTTCTATTTCCATCTTATTTTATTTACTGGAGCTACATTTACTATGACTGTGCATAACTCCTGAATACCCCATTCTAAAAGTTCGGTATTTCAGCAAACAGCCAGGGAAGCACTAGAATCTTTGATTTCCCACTTCCATCTAAAACATCGTGGAAATAAACCAGATCCTGAAAAATGGCATCTTTTAATATTGCTTGTGTTACAATTGCTTCTCCATAGTCATGAGGAAGAAAGTCCTATCACTTGTCTGCACGGACAGACTCTCAGCTCTGACTTGTTCTTTTCCAGCTCTTCCTAGCGCCATTTATTTTCTTAGCCACTACTGCACCTATGTTTGTTTTTCCTTGACCTCCCTCCTTCTGCTTTCCCTGAGGCACTGTGGTCCTCTGGAGCCTCTGACTATGTGGCCACCTGCCTTCTCTGCGGCCAGCTCCTGACACTCCTCTTTCTTGCTGGGAAGCCTCCTGAGCGACTCAGGGGTTTCTGATTCTCCTCAGAGGTGAAAGCATTTTCTGATTCAAACTTTTAAGAAACTCTGTCTCTACAGAAGTCTTTTCTTAACTCTTGCTAAAGAGTTTCTTTACTGTACACCCTACCTCAATCCAGTAACATCTCAACAAATTTACGAACTAGCAATCACAGTCTCAAAATGCCTGAAGCTTCAGAGACATAGCAGGCCTGTCACCCAGAACTTACATTCAACCCATTTTCTCTTCACACTGTGATTGCTAGGAAGCAAAATATTTTAATTACTTCTCATAGGTGTAATTTCCAAAATTTTTTTTCTCAAACGCTCACTTATTCTCCCCAATTCTTAACAGTAATAGGATCTAGGGTCATTTAGATCAATTCAACAATGTGATCCATGCCCCAAATGAACCAATACATTGGCTTTATTTATTTGTTCTAATTGCTCTGATGCCAATAGCTTAGAAAAGACTGTTAAAAATAAAAGTGTTAACAGTCCTATTTGTACAAAGGCACAGGGTCTATATCTTACAAATGCCAAGGGAATGGAAAAAATAGTAGAAATGACAAAGCTATTTTATGGAATGCTTTTATGGAAATAAAATTATTTTCTAAAAGATCTAATAATATGAAAATGTCCATGATATGTTTATCAAGCAGCAAAAAGTTACAAAGCCATATATAGAATGACCTAATTTTCTTTAAAAAATTAATACTGATATTTAAACAAGGGTAAAGAAAAGACAGGTAGGATACAACAAAAATATCACAGAGGTATCACTAGGTAATGAAGTTATCAGTAATTTTTAATTTTTAAGTATATTTTCTTGCTTCTAAAATGTTTATATTATTTAAAAAATGAAAGTTACACCAAAATCACCAAAATTCATTATAAATTTCTATGTGTAGTCAATTACTATGAAATCAACCAAATTCTGCTGAAAGACAAAAAATTGATTTACTATATTGTAAAGCCTAACATTCAGCGTTTCAGTTGACTTAGGTTAACAGCTTCCCCCCAAAAAGTAAACCTAAAAATAAATTTAGTGAAACATTTTAATTAGACAAGCGAGAGGATTTATAAAATCTTAACTTGTTCTCTTGGAAAATGTTCATCATTTTTCAACTATGGGTAACTATGCCAGAAAAAAGATTTAGTGACATTTTTGTTAATTGTTCCTGGCCAAATGAAAATGCTATTAATTATTGAGAGGCATTACTCTATCAGAAAGCCAAAGATAAAAGCTTTCTGTTCCATAGGCAAAGTTCTTTTCTCTCTTTTCTTTTTTCTTTTCTTTTCTTTTCTTTTTTCTTTTCTTTCTTTCTTCTTTCTTTCTTTCTTTCTTTCTTTCTTTCTTTCTTTCTTTCTTTCTTAATAGGGTCACGCTGGCCTTAAAGTCACTATGTAGCCCAGGCTGGTCTCGAACTCACAGTGATTCTCCTCCTCAGCCTTCTGCCATGTGTAATTTTTTATGAAGTCAGTCTCATGTGGGCCAACACCCAAATGAAACTACTTTTAAATCTGTAGTCTGCACTGTAGAACATGTGGGACCACATTTGTCAGGTTCTTGTAATACTGTATCTTCCTAGTGAAAAAGGAGTGCCATAGTCTGGATATTAAAGGCCCATGTATTAAAGGCTTAGTTCCCAGAGAGGTGAAATTGGGAGGTCGTAGGACTTTTCAGACGTGGAGCCTAGTGAGAGTCCATTAGGTCTTTGGGTGTATGCCTTTTAATGGAACTGTGTGAACCCAGCCCTTCCCTCATTCTATTTTGCTCCCTGGCCATGATGCAAATGGTTGCTTTGCATACACATCTACCATGTGCTGCCTTGCTGTGGGCCAAAATCAAGAGAGCCAACCCATCCAGAACTGGAAGCTTCAAAATCGTGAGCCAAAATAAATCTTTTCTTTTTCTAATGATTATCTCAGTTATTTGTTACAGTAAAAAAAAAAAAAAAAAGGCAATTAACACAGGGAACATATTTGTATATGCCTTACTTAGGGTACAAATTAAGCCATGGAATATTGTACAGGTCGGTACAAAGACGTGGCTTGAGACTTAGAAATGTCAACCCAGCTGGCAGAAGTGTTATGTACAGTGACCTAGAGCCCAGCTGTTATTTCTCCCACTGGCCTCCTGGTATATAAGAAAGTACCTGTGTTGCAGTTTTGCATCAAAGTAACTTTACATAAAAGAAGAAAAGAGATTCCATGCTCTGTGTACTTTTATCCTTTCCCTTTTAAAATTCCCCTGGGGATTCCACACTGAGGGTTAGGGATGAAGCATCATTTCTGAGGGGTTGCCACCCTGAATAGTGTGACACCCCTCTCCCATAAGTACATAAACAATGTCACAAAGCATAAAAACGAAATGCTCATTTAAATTCTGAAATGATATTTATATATACTGCTTACCCTCTGGAATTTCTATGCCAGCAATCCTGATGGTGCTATTTATTATCCAAGGTATATTTTAAAAATTTCCCCTTTTTCTAATGTGCCAACAAGCTCATAAATACTTCACACAAAGGCCATCTTGCCATAGGTAGGTACGTAGGTAGGTTCATAGCTAAGTATATTTTTGTGCTATGCTAAGTACTGAATTTTGCAATCTAGATCATTGAACCAATATTTTGACAGATATAATTTTTTATTTAGGTTATAAATCTGATCCAGGCAGTGGATGGTCAGAAATGCAAACACCACAGTTATCCTTACTGTGGAAATCCTATTTCAATGATACAAACAACTTGCTTCCTCATGAAAGGATCGGATCAGTGCAACTTCTACATGCACAACTGAGGATGGCTCTACCAGAAGCGCACGTCTTAAATCTTTTGGACCTACTAAAGTCCCAAAGTCATAAAGTTCATGAGAGAACTGCTGAGGATCAAAAGCAGAACGAAAAAAAATAGTTAAATAGTTTGAGTGACTGTTAAATCAGATTGGTATGTTTAACCTGAAAAGGAGAAACTAGGAAATATACCTGTAAATGCTCTTGAGCTAATCAGTGGTTGGTTTAAGAAAGAAAGTAGGAAAAAAGAAGGAAGAGAGGGAGAAAGGGAAGGAGGGGGAGAGGTATGAATGTTTCTCTTCTGAGTTTAATGGCTCCTGGATTTACTGTACCCTTTCATCTTTTTTATTTCCTTTGTTTTACACCACTGTTTCTGACTGCATTCTCTGAGAGGAAGCATCATGAATATACCCATAAGAAAGATTCCGTTTGCTTTCTTGTGCATGGGCTCTCATTCTATCATTCTGATCCATAACCTGCCCACCACTCAAAGCCAGGTATTTCTAGCTCTGTTCTCGTTTCTGTCAACCTGAAACAGCAAATCAATAAAGCTTAGTTTTAACTGAGGCAACATTTACTTGTTTTCTTCCTAACCCTGGCTTCAGTATTCTCAGTTCTGATGGAAGATGCTCAAGTCCCTATTAAGCTCTGTTCAATTTTATTTTATTTTATTTTATGTTATGTTATGTTATTTATTTTATTTTTTTTTATTGTATTGTATTGTATTGTATATTTTATTTTATTTTATTTTATTTTTTGGTACCGGGGATCGAACTCACGACCTCATGCTTGCCAGGCAGGCACTTAAGCCACTGAGCTAAATCCCTGGTCCCTAAATTTTAAATTCTAATAGTTCAAATCTGAAGAAAAGGAGGAGAGAGCACTGATTACCTATTCCACTCCTATTTCCACTCATTACATGCATAGGAAGCAGGTACTTTGCATTTGTTTCAGGTTTTTTATTGTGTTCCAAAGAGCTGAGGGAGGCCTTCTTAAGATGAATGTCTTGCTTAAGAATCTGATTCAATCATAGCTACTACACATGCATATTTCCAAAGTTTTGTTACTGCCATTTATTAATATGCTGCTACTGCCATTTATTAATATGCTGCACAGTGAAGTTTATAACTGAGTTCACAGCAGTTTTCTTCCATAAAGCAATTATGACCACGTTTATTATTTAATATTCATTCTCTAGCTTGAACCAGAATAGCTACCCATGTAAATTATTTAAAATGGACCATTTCTCTGCCGCCAAATAACACTGAGGCCCAGTCTTGTGCCCTGTGCTTTGTTAGAGGAATCCATTCATCAGGGCTGCTGCCTCAGACACAGGAGGTTCACCTAAGACCATGTGGCATCTTGACTGAGGGCGAGGGATGTGGGTACCTGTGCAATACTACTCCACCATCTTAAATTTGTGACTCTGCTGTCTTCTTTTGTAATAATAAGAGAAAAGTGTCTTATTTTGAACAATTTCAATGAATGTGCTAATGAAAGTCAATTCTTGCTTGAAGAAGTCCTGTAATAAATAAGAAGGACACTATTGGTAAGCAAAGTACAAAAAACAAAAACCAATTCCCATTTCTTAACTCAAACCTAGTTTCCCTAAATAAAACACTTTTTACCTATAAGACCACAAGAAAGAGCAAGTTGCTCAATGTTTCCAGCATTACACAGACTTTCTAAAGTGACTTAAATATTTTTTTAATTGTTCCACTGAAGTTTCTGATTATTGGTACTGGCAATTGGGGAATTAATGTATCAAAAGTTTGGCCTAGTAAATCAGACCAACTCTATAACCAACTTTGTACCAAAAAGACAGATTGCATGGACAGGAAATATGACATCACACAAAGAAATAAGTGTTTTTCTAAAAAAACAAGTGTTTCCCTTCCATAGAAAAGGGAGAGCTCCAAGACCTCGCACTCAGCTAAAGTAGGTCTCATGTTCACTCCCACTATTTATCTGAAGATATCACAATGTCTCCTAAAAAGCAAAAATTAAGTGGGTTAATGGATACATATTATGCATCAATGTTATTATGAATTCTATTGCTATAATAAAGGTCACTATTTTTACTTTCCAGGGAAGTTTTTTTTTTTTTTTTTTTTTTTTTTTTAATTTAAAAGAGAATAAAACAAAAGGGGGCAGCACAGAGCAGATCAGAACAGGACAACATAGGCAACACAGTACTTTACATTAAGTCAACTGGACATCAACAGTATCTAACACCATATCTCTTACTCTGCTATAGTTGAGTCCAGGGAAGTTTTACGTGTGAGCTTAGAGTATATTAGCTGAACATGAGATAATTAAAATAATAAATTAAATAATGGTTTATTATTTTCCTTTCAAGGAAAAAGAGACACAGGTTTATTAGTGATACTATTATTCAAATTAAAAATTAGATTCTAAAATAATTTATTGTATGAGATTTACTTTTAAAAATCAAACCATTTTGCTTTTTGGATAATATTTATGAGGAACAGTAGCACATCCATTACACATTTACAATATCAAAAATATTTAAGTGTAATCTCAAATATAAATTTTTATTGGTAAAGATATTTTTAAATAACCAAAACTAAATAAATATATAAATAAAGGATAGTTATCAAAGGGTAACATTAATGCTCCATCATCCATTATAAACTTCAAAATCTTCTGTAGGACATAAAGAAAGATGCTGTTATTATTATAGGTTTCCTACATAATACAATTTTTTAAAACTGCAAGTCCTCAGGTTAGAAGATATTATCAATCTTTTTTTTGGTACCAAGTATTGAACTCACGAAGTCACACTCAGCCGGCAGGCGCTTATACCACTGAGCTAAATCCCCGGCCCCCAGAAGATATTATCAGAATTATGAATAAATTAATTTCTGTCAAGTTAAGGACATAGAGGAGTTGAAGGAAAGAGATCTCAAATGAATTGAGGGGAAAGTGGAAATGATAAGTGAAAGGTCATGTACTTATTCCTTCAATGAAATGAACATAAAGTAAAACGGGTAATATCATAAAGGAGAGTGAGGATTGTGGCAGTGGGAAAAGTGACATGAGCCATGAAGTTAATTTCACTGCAATCATGTGACATCCTTGTCCATAGGTACTTACAGTCTAATAAGGAAAATGACAAGAAAAACACAATTCAAAAACAGTGAGATAGGGCCAGAAATATAGCTCAGTGGCACAGTGACCACCTGGCAAGCACAAAGTCCTGAGTTTGATTCCCAGTACCAAACAGCCCAAACCAAGACAAAACAAAAAGCCAAGTGATATGTGTTAGAGAGAGGGGAGATACAGCATCCTCCTTGGAGACTGGACAGAAATGCTAACATGTGGTTGTTGTACAAGGAGAGCAAGAACTGCCTAGAGGGCTGGGGATTTAGCTCTGTGGCTTAAGTGCCTGCCTGGCAACCGCAAGGTCGGGAGTTCGATCCCCAGTACCAAAAAAAAAAAAAAACTGCCTGGAAAATCAGCATGCCTTACTTCAGAACAAAAAGAAAATTTCCAATAGACACAGAAGTAAAATTCAAAGCAACATTTATTGGATGTCCCTGACTTTCACTGATTTTGTTGCTACACTGTAGGAAGGGATTAATAAACAGTGACGTGGCCAAGAATTGGCCTTGAAAAGTTGAGGAAAATCACAGGGTATAGATAAGGATGCCCTATAAGGATCCCTTGCAAACAGTTCAAAGGCAAATAGCAGGCTCTGGGGAGGTCACCTAGAAGAGACTGCTCAGGAAAGGTACAGGTCAGTAGATTTTAACAAGAGCATGCAGGCTGAGCATACTTGTAATCCTAGTCTTTGGGCTGCTAAGACAGGAGGACTGAGAGCCCAAGGCCAGCCTGGGGTACACAGCCATGTTCAAGTCCAGATTGGACTATCTGTCAAGGCTGCCTTAGCTAATATCTAAAACATACAAAGAACTGAAAAAAATCAGATCACCCAAATTTAAAGACACAGTCCAAAAATGAGATGAATATACACTTCTCAGATGAAAAAATACAAATGGCAAATAAATACATGAAAAAATGTTCAACATCACTGGTCATTTGAGAGAGGCAAATTAAAACAATGCTGAGATTCCATCACACTCCAGAAAAAATGGCTGTCATCAAGAAATCAACCAATAACAAATGCTGGAGGGGATATGGGGGAAAAGGAACCCTTCTCCACAGTTGGTGGGAGTGCAGACTGGTGCAACCACTGTGGAAATCAGTGTGGAGATTCCCTAAAAAACTAGGATTAGAGGTCCAGTTTGACCTAGCTATTCCACTGCTGGGTATCTTCCCTGTAGAATTAAAAACATCCTACCACAACAATAAATGCACGCCCATGTTTATAGCAGCATAGTTTTTAATAGTTAAATCTTAGAAACAAATACCCATCAACAGAGGAATGGATTAAAAAAAAGTAGGTTTTTTTATACAATGGAGTACTACTCAATCATGAAGGCTAAATTTGAGATGTTTCTAGGTAAATGGATTTACCATAAGACCATTTGTAAATATAGTACTGACTCCCTGGTATGAGAAACTGAAAGAATAAATAAAATTTACAATAGAAATAGAAAGACACTATGGAATAGGAAGAAATTGTTCAAAACAAAAAACAGGATAAAATGGAAACAAATCTCTGTGAAAAAGGAGGGGAATATGGGTCAAAGGGGGGAAGGGCATTGGGAAAAAAGAGAAATCAAGATATATCATACACTGGTACAAACTCCCTACAATGACTATGATCATTATGTATATCTAAATTGTACCAATAAACAATAAATAAGAAGACTGTTACCAGGTTTGGTGGCACACACCCATAATCCCAGCACTTGGGAGGCTGAGGCAGGAGAACTGTAGCAAGTTTGTGAGTAGCCTAGATTACAAAGTGAGCTTAAGACCAGACTAAACTGCATAGTGAGACTTTGTGTCAAAAAGACATAAAAGGCCGGAGTTTAGCTCAGCAGCATAAGCACCTGCCCTGTAAGCATGCAGTCATGAGTTCTATTCCAAGTACAAAAAAAAAAAAAAAAAAAAAAGACTGTCTTAGAAAACCAAATCAAAATAAGTCAAATAAACAAACAAAAACAAGAGCATGAAAACAGTTTTTGTTTGCTTTAATTGAAGGGAAAATAACTTAAAATATTATGTGTATTGGTTGAGGGTGTGATTCAGTGGCAAACTGCTTGCCTAGGATGTGCAAGGGCCTTGGTTCAGTCTTCAGCACTGAAATATAGATGTATAGGTACAGTCACAGGCAGAGCTATGTGGATGGATATGTGTTTTATACACACACATATGTGTGTATGTCTCTAAAAGGGGAAAACTATAGCTAACTGGTAAAGGTACCAGTCTAGAGTGAGAAAGGGATTTGAGTAGAAGTCATAACTTTTCCCTCTTTTAGGACTTCTACATCTCAATCTCAGTGAAACAAAGCTAATCAAATTTTGGAGCAACTACAAATCTCTCCCTCAATACTCTCAAAAGCATTGGAACTTGGTTAGTGCTGAATGGAAAGTCTGATTAGACAGTCTAGAAATCACCAAACTTTGAATCTTTTCCCAGTTGACAACTATGAGCTGCGTGACTTTGGGCAAATCACTTTGCTTCTTTAGGTCTCTGCTTTAACATGTGTGAGGTGATGAGATTCAACTAGGTTTCTGGCTCTAAGCAAAAACTAGACATGTACAGGAAAAGAAAACATTGGCTCTCTCTTTCCCTTGTGGTTTGCTTTGAATTGGGATGAACATGCTAAGCACTGCCCTCAACTGGATCTCTGCAATTTATTTTTACCCACCGAAAACACAATTTACAATCAGGAAACTCAAACTACTTGTGCTGTGGCACTTAGTCATACTTCCTTTGCTTTGTTCACACCATCTTCACCACCTCACACAATCTGTATACTTATTTAAAAATATTAAAGTCCTAAGGGGCTGAGACCAATGATAGAGTGCATGCTTAATATGTGGGAGGCCCTGGATTTGATCTCTAGCACTGAACAACAAGTTTTAGATTTCCCTTTCCCTAAATATCATCTCAATGAAGTTTTCCATGAAGATTCCTTCACAAAGCATGTGGATACTGTCTCTGATCTCATTCTGCTTTCCATCTCCTCAGCAGGTGACCTACTTTTTTAGAGCAGAGATCAGCTCACATTCTCTTCAATGTATGATCCACACACACTGTCAGTGGGCATACCATGAGAGGGTGATGTGCTACAGAAATTATGAGAAACAGTGCTGCATCTAAATATCTCTGTACTTTTGAGCAAGTTATTTAAATTTGCTAAGCTTTCTTGTTCTCCTCTATAAAACGGGAAATTAAGTCCTGCTTCATTATAATTGCCATAAAGGGAAAATAAAAGTGGTATATTGGCACATTTAGCAACAAATGCTCACTGACTGAATTTGTGGAGGCAGATGTTAGTCAAGTGTGAATGACTTACAAAATCCAAACTATAGTTATTATTACAAATGGAAATCTTTTTATACCTAATCATAATAGTAAAAGGCTTTTTTTGTTTCTCCCCCAATTGTGTCAAAGCCAGGATGAAGGGACAAGTTTACTGGGTTGCGCCGACAGTCCTACCCACAAGGCTGGAGGCTGGCAGATTTTTCCTCTCCTCATTGCTGCCTGAGGAGGAAAACCCTCTATGAGGTTCACAGCGTAGAACCTGAGATTCTGAGGCAGGGGTAGTTGATAACAATTACTGATACGGAGTAACTTTAAAATTGCCTTTATTCAAATTTCCCAAAAATCAATAATGTTCTGATGACTTTTAAAATATAATGTCAAAAAACCAAATCTTACCGAGGGAAAAAGTCTCCAGTATAATATGTATCAACTGAATTAAAGTTAATAAAATACATTAGAAAATAAATCCTAAGATATAGTTTTATGCAGAGCTTATAAAGTACCCCTGTTTCTGATCATACATAGGCATATTTTCTTGTCTACTTATCCCAGTTTCTTTTTATGCAGATCATGGCTACAGTCATATTGGGTGTTGATGGGATACTTATCTTACGTCTACACTCAATTTAAAACATGCCTTTTGGCTGGGTACACTAATCCTGTAGCATTTATTTTTTATATCTTACATAATTACTTATATAACACATATCAATATTTTCTCACTTCTTTTATGCTCTGAATAGTTACACTATTAATATATCTGATGGGGGCAGTGAGCTGGAACAGCTGGGTATTTCTATGGTTTGAATGTTCCCACCAAAACTCATACTGAAATTTCATCCTCACTGTAAGGTGGGACCAGGTGGTGAGAGGGATACATGAATGTTCACTAAACTAGCTTTTGTAACACATATATTCTCAAGATAGCACATTAATCCATGAATGAATTAACCCATTCATAAGAGCAGAGAACTCACAGCCTAAGCTCCCTTAAAGGTTCCATTGATCCCTGCACTATATGGGACTCTGTAGAGTCTCCAACAGCAAGAAGCCCTTGTCAGATATAGCCCCTAAAACTTGGACCTTAGATGCTCCTGAACTCTGAGCTGAATAAATTTGTATTTATAAACTACTTGATCTGAGATATGCCATTATAGCAACAGAAAATGCACTAAGATAACATGCATCTTAAAATGTGAATTAAAATTCATTTCTTTCCCACAATCTGGTTTCTTTAGGATCAACCTAATTTGTCTGGGGCTGGAACAGAGCATTGCTTTCTAGAACATCTTAGAAGATGACAGATTAATCTCTCTGTGGCTTTTAAATAATGTTGAAATCTTCACTGAAAAAATCAACTCCTCATTCTTCATAATATGTTTGCTGAACTCAGGAATTAACACCTGATTTATTCAGGCTATATTTACATAACCTTCTCTTTTGTTCAGATGAAAAGATTGCCAAGATTCTCCAACATCTGTGGGAATGGAATAAAGGCAATCTAAATCTGATGGCATTTGTAAAACAATATTACTACTTCCTGCCTCCTTTCCCTTCCAAATTCCATAAACATTAATATATAATGAATATTAAAATATGGTAACTTAATAATAAAGCATTAGAAACAAAACTAAAACCAAAAACAATAGTCAAGTAAAGATGGGTGATGACTGAGTTTCCTTTTATTATTTTAAAACCAATGGTCATTGAAGACCCTCAAGCTTCCTTTTTTTTAATTACTACTAAGTTTTTGTTAATTTATCAAACAGAATAGTTTGTACTGTCATTATTTGTCCACTTTTTATGCCTTGATTTTGTAACATGAACATCAAGTTTCCTTCTTAATGTATAATCAGTTATTGTAGCTTTAGCCTCACATAAATAGTCAATGTCAAATAATATTTATGAAACACATGTGCAAAGTTAAGAGAGAAAAATTAGAATACACAGCTGGATGTGCTGGTAATATTAACCTTGGTGTTAACTTGTGCAAAATTATAGTGGTAGATTTTCAGTATACCCATTCTAAATCACCATAAAATTGATTATAAAATATAATGTAGTCTCTATTAAACACATTTTATACCTTCTAAATTAACAAGGAAAATAACAGAAGCAAAAGGTACAATTTCTCCTAAAATGACTGGTTTTGGATCCGCTTTAGTTCTAAAACAGGTGAGACACTGAACAATTTAGTAGTACAAACCTCACCACCATTGTCACCCCTTGTACAGAGGGGTGATCTTGACTTGCAAGCATCATCTAATTCTCAAGTTTTATGTTAACATGTTCTGCAGCTAAAAGACCGTGTTTACATTCAAAATGCATTCATAAATACGAAGTTTTTCATGAATGTATAAACAAATGGGATAATTACCAAGGAAACCAAAAACATCAGGTCAAATATTTGGCTGGCAAATGTCTTAGTGATATTTCAAATACTATTTTTTTTTTTTTTTACATAGCTGAGATAAACAGGCAGGAGAATATTCTGTAGAAGAAAACAAATTCCAAAGCCTGGAAATGGTTTAATAGTGACCTCCTAACAGGTTTTTACAATTCTAAGATCCAGTAAATACCAGAAGCCAGAACAAAGCACAAAAAACCTTGCTATGCCTCCAGAAATAATAATGGAACCAAAACCAGTAGGGAAAAGAGTATCTTAAATTGCAGGTACTGGAAAAAAATCAAATCATTTCCTAAGAGAAATAAGCCCATTAATAATTTACTTATAAAAAAGTCAGAAAAAGAAGAAAAATGTGTAATAGAGCTAAGTCACTATTTTGAAGAAAAGAAATCCAATCTTTGGGAAAACGTCTTGCTTTTCAAACATTTGGACTAAATTTATTGTGTTATATTTAATGTGAAGTAAAATTTCTCTGGGGATATCACTACAGAAGAGTGAAATTAATTATGATTATGGGATCAGTCAAATGGTTTTCAAACAAAACAAGATCACTCACAACACACCAATACAGGGCATATTCTGTGTAGGTCAATCTAATAAATACAGATTTCAAAAACATCACTGGGGTGGCAAGTACAGAAACTTAGGACATATGCTTGATCCAAAAAGAACAGTTATATATATATATATATATATATATATATATATATATATATATATATATATATTAGCCAACCAAAATCTAAATTAAGGGATACTTAAAATTATATGAGGAAAATGAATTTGACACATATTATATTAATTGACTTCTTGACTGCTGATTCCTTCAACCCCACTGTTTAGGCCAGTAGCATCCTATTCTTTAGAGATCTCTGGCTTTAAGGTTGTCCAAAGTATGTATGCTTTTTGTGCCCAGGTTCTCCTGTGTCCATCTTCTCTCTCTCTGAACATCAATATGTGTATAGCATTAGAAGAGGAACCTGAAGACCAAATTGTTCTGGACAAAAATGTGAAAAAGCAGGCCTGATCACAGGATCACAAATGATGATGAGAAATATCACCCTCAGGGGCAAGAAAGTTTTTCCACTCTAGAACGCTTGTCTAGGAACCCATAATAACTTACCTCAGGAAGTGCTTCATTGTGCTTTGCTGACTTCAGATGTTATGCAAACTGTTCTCAAGTAATTGATTCTAAATTTGCCTTTATCAAAGCAAATGTAGGCTGTGGGAAGAAATTAGATATATTTACTAATAAGGTGACTGAACATCTAAGACCAAATATATCTTCTTACTGAGGCAAACAAACAATTGGCTACACACCCAAAACAACATCACTGGAACGGAACAATTCACCTCAACAGAGGTGACAGCTACAGCCTTTCACTTTATAACCATACAATTTGCTCCTTCAAGTCACTTGCTGGAGAAAGCATTAGTTCATGAGCTCTAATAGGAAGCTATTTTCTATTTGGTTATTATTATTGTACAGTATTTGTATGAAAAATAAAAGTGAAGAGTAGAGACATATAGTAGTCTTAAATTTGATAGCCTAAAACTTCCAAAATTATAACTCAAAAAGAACTAGAAATGTGTTCAATATCTCTAGCCATTAGAGAAATGCAAAATTAAAACAACACTAAGATTCTATTTTACTCCAGAAACTACAGCTAATACCAAGAAATCAAATAATAACAAGTGCTGGAAAGGCTGTGGAGAACAACGAACACTTCTATATTGTTGGTGCAAATATAAATTATTTCAACCATTATGGAAATCAGTATAAAGATTCCTCAAAAAACTAAAAATAGAAATTTCATTTGACCCAGCTATTCCTGAAAGAGTTAAAGTCACTACATTACACATATACATGCATAGCCATGTTTATAGCAGCATAATACATAATAGCTAAATCTTGGAAACAGCCTGTATGTTCATCAAAAGATGAATAGATGAAGAAAATGTGATATTTATGCACAATAGAGTACTACTATGCCATAAAGAAAGATCAACTTGAGTCATTTTCAGGAAAATGGATGTATCTTGAGACAATAATGTTAAGTGAAATAAGTCAGACACACAAACTTAAATTATTTCATAGTTTCTCTTATATGAGAAACCCAAATTATAAATAAAGAGCAAAATAAAAGAGATAACAGGAGGTAGGAAGATAGATATTTCTCAAAGGGAAAGATCAAGTAATGGAATGAGAGAGAAGGGAAGGGAGGTACAGGGAATGAAAAAGGGAATTGAAATGTGTTATCTACAGGTACCAACTGCACACAAGGAATGTCATTATGTACTGCACACATGTAGCAATAAAATTTTTTGAAAGACTGAAAAAGAGCTAGGGCCAGGGATACAGCTCAGCGGCACAAAGCCTCCCTAGAAAGCACAAAGTCATGAGTTTCATCACTGGTACCAATAAAAAAAAAGAAAGAATTAGAAACAGCCAATAATATTATGAAGCTAAAATAGACTGCACACTTTATACATGTGTTAAAACATCACACTGAACCTTATTAATAAATACAATTAATGGGCTGGGGATTTAGCTCAGTGGCTTGAGTGCCTGCCTGGCAAGCGTGAGGTCATAAGTTCGATCCCTGTACCAAAAATAAATAAATAAATAAATAAATACAATTAACACGTATTAATAAAAATAGCTGTTAAAGACCTGTGGTACTCCAAACAAATAAATGATTCTCTGGGTTCCTTTATTGCGGGGAGCGGTACTATGAAAATAACAGTGAGATTTTACACTTGAATAGCACCTTTCAGTCTCAAGAAAACCTATATCAGAATTCTGACAAGGAGAACACCTGAGGCAGTCTATACAGCAGTGAGTTGATATGAGATGAGATGAGACACACTAGAGAAGAGTGTGGCTGGAAGCAATAGGTGAGAGAAGTTCTCTCCTAAGAGAAGAGACCATAGAATATAAGCTGCAAGAAGAGTACAAGGAACTGAGTGTGTGGACAACAGTGGAATCCAGACACACAACTACCAACCAAAGCAGCCCAGAAGTGGTGGAAATACAGCCCAAATAAAAAACAGTATCCAATACATATTTGTTTCTGCAATTATTCCATGCTTGCTTGGACAGTAACACACCAACTTCAGACTGTATGTAGTTGGTTGCTCCTGAGACAAGGAGATAAGAGGGGGGAAATGACCCTAAATATAACAAGGGTGTTTTCTTAAAATACACATAGAGAAAAATCAAGAAACAAAATTTGTTCATTTTGGGTGAGAGAAACATATATCATTCTTTGCACTTTTGTGGTTTTTAAAATATGGATCCCAATTTTAATTTAATTTGCTAGTGTCTCTGATCATGGTTTCTAATACATTCAACAATAAAGGAGGAATCCTAGGAGAAATGGTTGATCTAGAGCTGAGAAAGAGAAAAATGAACCTGAAGCATCTTGAGGTGGCAGAAAGTCAGGGTATGCTCAGGATCACAAAATAAGTGTATGACAAACACAGCAGCTGACGGAAACAGTTTTCAATGGCCAAAGCTGGAACAATGTCTTGGTTATTTTTCTCTCCTTGCTGAGACAAAATACCCAATGTCCAAATTTAAGGAAAGAAAGGTTTACTTAGCTCACAGTTGTGAAGGTTTCAGTCCCTAATCAGCTGGCTCCAAGGCAGGGTTATGTGGCAAAGAGCAACAGTTTCTGGTGGCAAAAGACAGCAAAAGCAAGGAGAGCAAAAAGTGGAGGAACAAGCTTCTTTTCCTCTCATATATTGTATGCAAACCATACTGCCCCAATCCCAGCACTAGACAATGAACAAATCACCAATTCTAGATTTAGCAGCCTCCAGAGAGCTTCTCACCCATGACTGCAGGAGGCTTTGGGGGGGCATCCAGACACAAACCATAACAAACCATCTGAGCAACAAAAATAAAGTGGTACTAGATTATAGCTTAAGTATAACAAATATTCATGGCTCTACACTGATATAAGTGAATGAATGAGTAAATAAATAGAGAATATAAATCTCCCATACAAAAAAAAAAATACTCTGCCTTCAGGATGGTGAAATGTAACTCTTTACCTCTCACACTTAGGTAATGACTTCCTGAGTACAGAATGGAAAGAGACCAAAAAAAAAAAAAAAAAAGAGAGTTGTAGTTAAAATAAATTATTCAACAAACACTACCTTAGCCAGGTAATGACAGTTAATATCACCAGTCATACTGACAGCAGGTGTCTTGTAGCTAAGACAAAATACCTGATAATTCAAAGTTAAAGAAAGGAAGATTTGGCTCGGTTTGTAGAGGTTTTAGTTTATAATTAGCTCCAAGACAGGGTGATGGCAGAGGGGCATCAGGAGGAATAACAGTTCATAGTAGGCAGAAGGCAGAAGACAGCAAGGTGGCAAGCCACTAGCAACTACAGTGACCTTCTTTCTGTCTCTTACATTCTCTTCGAGCTATCTACTCTTAGGGTGGATAGCACTCACACCCAGGGAGGGCCTTCTCATTACCCACTCGCAGAACTATGCCAAACCAATCAGTGGATTAATTTAGTAATCTCACACCCTTGATCCCAGCATCACATACTTTAGAACCCGTAGCTTCTGAAAAGCCTCACGTATGACTACATGAGGCTTGGGGGGGGGCATCTAGATACTTTTAGGCAAGCCATAATAACATATAATTGATATGATATGATATAATATGATATATGGTAAAATAGTACTTTATCTCTGTGACCTTCCTCTCCCAAACCAAGACACTCAGTTTAATCCTGAGAAAACAGGCACACCCCAGTTGGTGGGCATTCCACAAAATATCTACTAATTCTCAACACTCTCACAATAATTAAAAAATGAAAAGAAACAAAGTTTGAGAAACTCTCGAATCTAAGAAGTATGTACATAAGGTGATATGATCACTAAATATGTTACAGTATTCTGGATCAGATCCTGGAATAGAATAAGAGTGCAAGATAAACATTATAGAACTCTGAATCAAATGTGGATGTTATAGTTGATATACTACATCAACTTGTGAAGTTTAGAAGTTTAACTAAGAGACTCAGTAGTGAGCCAGGATCTTTACTTATTCTTATCCTGTACAAGAGGAGGGCACAGAGATTTTGTGAGTGCTACGTCTTCCCTGGGGGACAAAGGGGTGGCCTGCATACACTATAAGGGAGGAAAAAAAGCTTTTTGTTCTTCCCCTTTATGCTCTGGCTGCTTTAGCTGGCTGCTGCCTTGAAGTGTTGTCCTGCTCTCATGCCAGCCTGCCTTGGTGCCATCTGATTATGGACTGAAACTTCCAAAAACTGTAAGCTAAATAAACCTTTCCTTCCTTAATTTTGGATGTTGGGTGTTTTGTCCTAGCAATGAGAGAAAAGTAACCAAGACAATGGACTTTGGTTAATAGTAAGGATCAATAATTGTCCATTAGTTGTGGCAAATGTATTGTATAAATGTTAATAACATGGGAATCTAGGTACAAATATAAGGGAACTCTGTACAATTTCTGTTAACTTTTTCATAAATCAAACTATTTCAAATTAGAACGCTTATTTAAATGCATTAATACCTATAGGCTCTAGACATAGAATTAGTACAATGGGTGAACTAGAATGGCATGGCTCTATCCTTTGGACTCAATGATGATATAGAAAAAGCAAATACACCGTTAAACACAGTATTACAAGTGGAAGTGAATGCTGTGATGGAGAGTAGGAGAGATGGTTATCCTGGATGTAGGGCCTGGTAGTTCCTAGAAAACACACACAAAGCTCCTGGAGCAAAAAAAGATTAAATTAGAATTCTCATATCACTGAGGTATTGAAGAATGGATTACATTTTAAGAAGATTTTATCACAAATTTAAAAATTACCCTTAAATATTTACTTTCAATTAACTAGAAATTGGTTTACTTGAAAAATCTCATTTTGTAATGATATAAGTGAAATGGCACAATATTAAAGCTTAAAAAAAGCTAAAGTTTCTTTACATAGTAGCTCCTGAATTTATTCATTGAAAGAAACATCTCAAATGTTCATATGTCCAGTTTTGTGCTAAGTAATGCAACATGGCTCAAGACTATGAGAAAACATTTGGCAGATGTGGAAGGCAGTGTGCATGGCAGTGATGAGGGTAAATTTTGGAGACAGTTTACAAGTTTTTTTTTTTAATCGATACCAGGGATCGAACTCATGACCACGCGCTTGCAAAGCAGACGCTTATGCCGCTGAGCTAAATCCCCAGCCCCTGGAGACAGTTTAATATCGCACTTCTATCACTAGCCAACTGGTAGCCTTAGACAGCTGCTTAACTTCGTAAGGGTGAAAAAAGGAGAGCAATAACAACCTTGCAAGGTTGTTCTAAAGCTTAAATGGGCCAAAGCACATAAGGTGCTTAGCACACACCTTCCATGCCGTTATAGGTATGTAATGGGCACTTGGTGAGTGGGTACTCATTGGTATTTTGTCATTCTTATTATATCTTTCTGTAAAGTAAAAATCATCAAAATACGAAAGTTGCTGTGTATACTGACCTTTCCTTATTACTTTCTCTCTAGAGGGATTGTATCCTGGCAATAAATCAGAATTATCTTCTACATTTAAAAAATTGTTTTTCAAACTGGGCATGATGGTGCATGCCTGTAATCCCAGCACTGGGGAAGCTGAGACAAGAGGATCACTGCAAAATTGAGACTATCCTGTGCTTTAAAGTGAGCTCAAGGCCAGCATGAACTGCATAGTGGGACCTGTTTAAAAAAAAAAAAATTCAGTAGTAGTGACTGAATTCAGGACCTTCATGAAGCCACATCAAAAAAATTATTCTGAGGCAGAGTGTTGCTAAGTCACTGAAATGATGATGCTCTTTCCTCAGCCTCCCAGAGTGCTGAAAGTACAGGTGTGTACCACAATGTCTGACTTATTTTCTATATTAAGTCTGTTCTTTCTTGGGGTGCACACATGGACTGGCACAAACATCTGGCACACTGAGTGCTCGATATACATTGACCAAAATGAATGTTACATCCTTTTAAAACAATACACTTCTTTAGCAGCATCAATAATAATAGTTCTAATAAAATAACCCAAATAAACAAACAAAAAACTGGAATAAAAAATATCTATCACTCATATTTTAATCAAAATAAAATAACATAATTATGATCCTGGGTTTCCCTTACCTTACCAGGGTAGTATAGCAATTTCTTTCCATGTGTACTGAGGCACTGCCCTAACACAAGCAAAGGGAAGGATCAAATGATTGTGCTTGTCAGATCAAACAGCCCTAGAGATCAGTTGACACTTGAGCGCTGGGCTGTGGGGTTATCTGCCTCTTTTTTAGTTTTTCCCCCAGCTGAGAGGAAAGGTATAGCAATGAGTGGTCTGCTACTTTTGAAAATTCATCCTCTCCAGACTTCAGGGGACTTGCCCTGTCTCCTTTGAGCAAGAAACCCCCTGAGGCACTTTGTAAAGCACCATGGCGTAACCCTAACTCCTAGCAGTCCACCTATCTATTGAACACCCCAGGAAATAAATTAGAGACTCAACTAGATGGAATAGAACTCCTTTCTTTAAAATTTTAATCCCTACATGAGATGAAAAGAGTTACTTTCTAGGGAGCTTTTCAAATTCTAACTGTATCCTTTTCAACAAGGAAAGTGCTTGTAGACACATGTTTATACATACATGAAAGTCAGGCCACAAATACTGTTGCATTTGATGTTCTGCCTAGTATAAGATCATGTCAGTTTTGGAAAAAATGCACAGAACACATTTAAAAATAAAACTGAATCTTAAAACTTCAGCCTGAAGAGAGGCTGAAAGGAGGAGAGGGAAATGGGAAAAACAAAACAAAACAAAACAAAACAAAACCCCAACAAGATATACCTTGTAGAGGCACAAATTTCCTATGATGAATGTTATCACTATGTATATCTAAAATGTACCAATAAAATAATAAATAAAAATAAAACAGGGGGATTTGGCCTGCCTGATGAGTGCGAGGTCATGAGTTTGATCCCCGGTACCAAAAAAAAATAAGTACATAAAAATAAAAATAAAAAAGCAAAAATTAAGCCTTAGCTGAATGTTTTATGAAATTAATGAGCTAATACTTAGGTAGATTTGCTATCTGCCAGGTAATATTCTGTGGACTTGACTTCACTCCCTGAATATTACCCATCTTGAGAAGTCTGTAGTAATTATGTGGTAGTTAGGGTGGGGTTTCACCGGGATTGGCTTTGGGTTCCACCCTGGGGAGGCACATCTGTAGTAGGTCTGGGTGGAGTCTAAGCCTGGTCCCTGCCCTTCCTCTCCAGCTCTGTTACCCTGCTCTTCTTCCTGGTTGCCAAAGGTGCGCAGCCTTCCTCCACTGTGCCCTTGTGTCATGCAACTTTTGCCTTCGAACCCAAAAATGATGGAATGAATTCTCCCAAACTGTGGAGAAATTAAATCTGAATTGACATAAAAGAGAATGTATAGTGTATTCAAATTAAACTAAACCGTGGGTCTGGGGCAGTCAAGGCCTGAGTGTATACATGCATCTCAAAACTTAAACAGTATTCCTCTGGGAGCTTTCTGGGACATTCTTATTGAGTAACTCTTACTTACAGGAACTAAATACCTATGTAATATATAGTATGTATTTATGGCCCTCCTAGATATACTCCTAGAGATCATAATAGCAATATCCCTTAGTCAGTCAGTCAGTCAGTCAGTCAGTCAGAGTCAGTCAGGCAGAGATGTGGGAATCAGGCAGAAGCAGATATAAGCTTGTCTTTTATCCAGTCACCTTTCAGCAATGGTTATGTCTAGGTGAAGTAGGCAAAATGGAAGAGAAAGGCAACTATTCAGGTAAAGGTCAAAATAAAACAAACAGGTACCTGAAGCCAATGAAGTTGTAAAGTGTGATAAAAGAATGGTAACCTTAATATTTGCATAAAATCTAAATGGACAACAGTTTTGCCACTATAACATGACAGTTTTTGCAAAATTTTTGTGTTCATATAATCAAAACACAGTAAAAGTATTCATCTAAAAACATCTGATGAAGAAGTTCACAACTTGGAAGTGAGCAATGTTCCCTTACAGACCTGCTAACCTTGACCACACAGAAGCAGCATCTTCTGAGGAGACTGTTAGGTGGGGCTTCTGCAACAACACCTACTACAAACAAGAAGTAGTTTTCAACTTGCTTTAGAGCCATAATAATACAGCTTGACAGATGTTTGCTGAGATATTTACAGTGTCAAAATTAATACTGAAAATTTATTTAATCAGTTCATATCCACACCCCTAGGACAGGGGATTTGCCCTGGGGGTTTCTCTGGCCCCAGTTCTCCACACCCTGCTTCCGCCTCTCAATTTAGGGGGCCAAGTACCTGCAGAGAGGTGGAGATTGCCTGAGAAAAGTCCAGGCCCTGATGGATTCACTGCTGAATTCTGTAAGAAATTTAGAGAAGATTTCACACCAATAGTCCTTAAACTCTTCAATGAAATTGAAAGAGAAGCAGTCCTCCCTAAATCATTCTTGGAGGAAAGTATCACTCTGATACCAAAACCAGAGACAGACCCAATCAAAAAGGAGAACTATCGACCAGTCTCACTAATGAACATTGATGCAAAGATTCTCAAAAAAATACTGGCAAATAAAATGCAGCAAACCATCAAGAAGATTATACACTATGAACAAGTGGGATGTATTCCAGGAATGCAGGGATGGTTCAACATACACATATCAATAAATGTAATACACCACATCAACGGAGCCAAAAATAAAAATCACATGATCATCTCAATAGACACAGAAAAAGCTTTCAATAAAGTCTAACACCTTTTCATGATAAAAACCCTACAGAAACTCAGAATACCGAGTGTCTACCTCAACCTTATCAAGGCCATCTATGACAAACCAACAGCCAACATACTAAATGAACGAAAACTGAAAGTCTTCACTCTAAAATCATGAACAAGACAAGGATGTCCACTATCACCACTCCTATTCAATATACTTCTGGAAATATTAGCCTGAGCAATGAGGCAACAGGGAGAAATAAAAGAAATAAAAATAAGAAAAGAAGAAGTTAAATTATCATTATTTGCAAACAACATAATACTCTACATAGAAGGCCAAAAAAACTCCATTAAAAGACTACTAGAGGTAATAAACAAACTCATCAGTGTAGCTGGATACAAAGTCAATGCTCAAAAATCAACAGCATTCCTGTACACAAACAAAAAACTCACTGAGAAAGGAATTATGGAAATATTGCCTTTCACAATAGCATCTAAAAAATGAAATATCTAAGAATCAACCTAACCAAGAATGTAAAAGACCTATATGCTGAAAATTATACTATGCTAAAAAAGGAGATTGAAGAGGATGTTAGAAAATGGAAGGATAACCAAGAGCAAAGCACTCTTGGTTAAGAAGAACCAACATTGTGAAAATAGCCTTACTCCCAAAACTGTTATACAGATTCAATATAATCCCAATCAAAATACCATTAACATACCTCAAACAAATCTAGAGAAAACATTCCTAAAATTCATCTGGAAACAGAAGAAACCTAGAATCGCAAAGGCAATTCTGGGTAACAAAGGCAAGACAGGAAGGATCTTGATTCCTGATTTACTATAGTACAAAGCCACAGTGATAAAATCAGCATGGTTCTGGCAAAGAAATAGACCTGAGGATCAATGGAACAGATTAGAAGATGAAAACACTACTACAAAGACACTCAGCCACCTGATATTTGACAAAGGGGCCAAACATGTTCACTGGAAAAAAGATAGCCTCTTTAATAAATGGAGTTGGAAAAATTGGCTTTCCACATGCCAAAGACTGAAAATAGACCCGTGCCTATCACCATGCACAAAAGTAAAGTCTAAATGAATCAAGGATCGAAATATTAAAACAGAAACACTAAATCTACTGGAGGGCAAGGTAGGTAGAAATCTTGGAGACATAGGAGTAGGGAGAGATTTCATGAATAAAATGCAAACTGCATGGGAAATATTTCAAAGAATCAGCAACTGGGATCTCATATTACTAAAAATTTTTTGCACTTCAAAAGAAATCACCAACAAAGTGAAAAGAAAACCCACAGAATGGGAAAGAATTTTAGCCAGTAATCCCTCAGACAAAGGACTTATATGCAGAACATATAAAGAACTGAAAAACATCAAGCCCCCCAAATTCAAAGACCCTCTCCAAAAATGGGCCTCAGAGATGAACACACAGTTCTCAGATGAAGATATACAAGTGGCAAATAAATACATGAAGAATTGTCCACCATCACTGGTCATTCGAGAAATGCAAATTAAAACAGCATTGAGCTTTAATCTCACCCGGAAAGAATAGCTGCCATCAAGAAAACAACTGATAACAAATGTTGGCGAGGCTGCGCGGGGGAAAAAGGAACACTTCTCCACTGTTGGTGGGAGTGCAGACTGTTGAAACCGCTTTGGAGGTCAGTATGGAGATTCCTCGAAAAACTAAGATTGGAAGTTCCATTCAATCCAGCTATTTCCCTCTTGGGTATTTTCCCAGAAAAACTGAAAATGTCATGTCACAGTGATACATGTGCACCCATGTTCATAGCAGCCCAGTTTGTGATAGCTAAATCTTGGAAACAACCAAAATGCCCATCAACTGCAGAGTGGATGAAAAAAAAAAGTGGTATTTTTATACAATGGAATACTACTCAGCTATAAAAAAGGATGATCTTGAGGCCTGTATAGATAAATGGAGGCAACTTGAGAATATCCTTATTAGTGAAACAAATAAGACTCACATTATTAAATATTACATTGTCTCTCTAGTTTAAAAAATAATAAGAACTGACAGAATAATGGAATCCAAAAAGTATCATAGATATTGTAAAAGTGAAAGGGAAGGAAAGTGCTCTAAAGGATATAACAGTATGTATAGCGTGTATGATAGATGACCATATTACTAAATTTCTGTAGATCATTAAACAGAAGAGTTTGCACTGTCCATGTTTGAGTTTCTAGCCACTTTTTATGCTTTGATTTTGTGACTTTAACAACTATTGTTAAGATAACAATATGTAATGTATCAACTAGTGATTTTATGATGTTAATCTTTTTTAACTCTGCATTCTACTTTTTTCTCAATATTTTCTATTTTTTAATTTTCTTTTCTTTCTTTCTTTAAATAAAATTTTTAAAATCCAAAAAAAAAGAAAATTTATTTAATGAAAAACAGTGATATTGAGTTGAAGAAGGAAAATGAATGTATATAAGAGAGACAGGGTAAGTATGACAGGAAAATATTCGGTTCTGTTGAAGAAAATCAGTAGATCTGAGAAACAAATTATTTCTCAGTAATTACTGAGAAATAACATTCAGAATAAACTGTTATTTAGAAGAAAGGTAGAATACACAAGAAGAAACAGTTAATGCAAACTGAAGTGGTATCTCTGAGAAAATATCTGGAGAACAGTTGAAGAAGGGCAGGAAGACTTCTGTTTTTTTCTCTTGTAAATCTTGTAATACTATGATATTTTAAATGATATGAAAGTGTTACTTTGAGACAAGCAAAAGCTTAAATTAAAAAAAAAAGAGAAGGCCCCCAGTGGTGTACTTTCAGCCCAGGCAGGAGCACTAGTCACCTCTTGATATCTCATAACATTAAAAATGTTTATTATTGTTTATAGTAAATAAATGTAGTAAAGTTAAACTAGACTTTTAAGATTGAAAATGAAGAAAATGAAGGAATCAGAGCACTGTCTGCAACAAGTGTTTCTGAATAAACAAGTGTATTTGAAAAACCCAAGCCACTTCTAGAACTATATCCACCCAGGCCACATATTGTAGGCCTCTGCTAGGTTTCACATAGGTAAGGTCGTAAGAAATACTTAGTAAGAACATGGAAGAGTTTGAGTTAACAAATGTTGGCATGATTCAGTATAATATATGCTCATTAGCTACCAGAATGTTCAAGTAATTTGATACAGTACTTAAGAAACTTCCTTTTGGTACCAAAACTAATAAAGGGACAGGGATGGCTTTATTGGAGAATACATTGAAAATGGAAAGAATGGGCTGGGGATTTAGCTCAGTGGCTTAAGTGCCTGCCTGGCAAGCATGAGGTCATGAGTTCGATCCCCGGTACCAAAAAAAAAAAAAGAAAAGAAAAGAAAATGGCAAGAATATTCTTAACAAAATTCTTAATGACCGTACATATTCAAAAGAAAGCCACAGAATTATACATTTGTACAGAAATTTGATACCATCTTTCAGCATCACATAAATTTTATAAAAAGAAATTTGTAGACCCTAAAGTGGACTTAATTCAGTTTTCTTTCTTTTTTTTTTCTGGCTTTCACCTACAAATTGTGCTCCCCCCACTAACCCTCATTTTAGGAAGTTCACTGTTTGTTCTGGGTTTTTTTGTTTGTTTTGTTTTGTTTTGTTTTGTTTTGAGACAGGGTCTTACTATGCAGTTCAGGCTGGCCTTGGGCTCACTTATATGACCCAGGCTGAACTTTGATCCTCATTCCTCAGCCTCTCGAGTGCTGGAATTACTAGGAAGAGGACTATTAAGAGAACAGTGTATCTCAGATTCAAACACACGTAAATGGTATGCATTTTAATGTAGCCCCCCAAATGAGTAACTTCAACAGACCAAAGAATATACATCCTAGATAATCCATTTTAAGGAAATCCCTAAATCCCTGGACCATCATCTTTTATCTGTAAATTGAATTCCCTCTTTCCATAGATACCAAAATTCCACAGATTTCCATCCTAATCCCCAGACTAAAATGCACTTCCTTCTCTGAACACCCACACCGTATGTACTTTTCTTTCCTAAATGAATCCTCTCCTTGCATGCCTGTCACTGACTACTCCTGAAAATTCTTTTTTGCAACAGGAGGGAGGGAAGGCTGAGTCTATGTTCTTCATATTGACTTTGGGTAACTCCTTGAACACCTACCAAAAGCTACACCAGAACAAGGCAGCCGTGGAACCCATGGAAGGGCAGTGGCACAACTCTCAGTTTTCTTTTTAAGAACCTCCAAAGACAAATGAATCTTAAAACCTAATTAAAAATCAATAAAAAATTTTGTGTATTAAAAAAGTGCCACACAAATTATAAGTACTTTCTCCAGGCATTTAACAATGAATGATATTGTGATCATATATTTTTAAAAACTCTTAAGAGATACAGATAGAAATATTTACAAATGAAAATTGCAGTGCCTACAATTTGCTTCAAAATAAAATGTCATTAGTTGACAATTTTTGAGTATTGGCATCCACTGTGCTATTCTCTCTACTTTCATATATATACAGAAAAGCTTCCAAATAAAAAGTTAACCAAAAAAAAAAAGCATTATCTACAAAACTGAAAATCATTGCAAAGATGTTCTGTTACATTTGTTTATAACAGAAGCTAGAGGTAAATCCATTACTTTTTAATAGCTTTAGGAGACTATGAAGTAACAAAAAAAGGGAATTTAATGTTCCACTCATGTCATTTTCATGATGACGTAGTTCTCTTAGGGTCTTTGAAGCCTCCAGGTCACAGTTCCCAGTACGCTGTGAAGTACACAGTCACTATTGAAATGACAATGAGTTTGTTACTTATTGGTATAAGTGTCCTGTATATCAAAATATAAGTGTCCTGTATATCAAAGATGTCTTTAGCTTTAATGAAATATAATAGGTGAGTTGGGCAGAAAAAAAGTGGCAATTGAAATACAACTCTCTAACAATGCTTCCTAATTTTACAAATGTTAAAATGAAAGAAAAAAATTGTCCCTTGGAATTGAAGAACCACA
>PVJX010017367.1:0-38533 GCA_004027295.1 Dolichotis patagonum
CCTGGCTCCACCCTGGACTCACATGTAAGCTGGGGTGGTAGGTGAGCAGGCCATTGTCACACAGCGTCACGTACTTCTTCTTCCACTCCTTGTTCAGAGACTTGCCGCTGCGCTTCAACAAGATCCCCTGGAAACAAAGGCTCCATCAGAGGCCGGGAGCAGCCCACTTGCCATGGGTGGTCACAGTGTCACCAGGGACTGCCATCCTCCATCCTGCCTCCTCCTGGCACAGGCCCTTAAAGACCTCAGCTGAGGGGCTGGTGATACAGCTCAGTGGCATAATCACCTGCCTGGCAAGCTCAAGGTGCTAAGTTCAATTCCCAGTACCACAAAAAAAAAAAAAAAAATTCCAGCTGCACCAAGGAGACAAATCCCCTACAGGACCCTGCCAGCCCTGCCAGCCCACCACAGAGTGGCCACTGTCCTGGGTGTAGGCATCTCCTCTTCCCCACTGGCAAAGCCACATGAGTAACAGGCACGGGAACTGGACAAGCCCAGCCTGCTCCTCCCACCCGGGCTGAGGGAGGGCAGAGGTAGAGGTTTCTTTAGTGCCTGGCCTTCCACCTCTGTGGCACTGTCCCTGAACTGTCCCAAGAATTCCCTAGAAGTCCAGGCTGCCATCTTGGCCACCCAGGAAGTCGCTCCGTAAATGTAGAGGTTGGCCAGCAAGAGGACAAGCACAAGCCAACTAATAACTGGGCCAGTGGCCCTGGAGTCTGTGTGGCTGGCAGACGGGCGAAGGCAGATAACCCCAGGGAGACCGAACTGGCCTAGCCCCACAGTACCTGGAAGAAACCTGCTCCTCCAGTACCCACAGAGACGCCTCTGCATCTCTGTGAGACCACAGGACAGCGGCTGGGGATGGCAGCACCTTGGAGGGACACCAGGTGGTCATTCCTCCAAGGCCCTACTCAGGAGGAGTGAGAGAGGCAGCACTTTCGGGGGACTTGGAACCAGAAACCCCACAGGAAGGAAGGATACGGTTAGGTCCACAGGCCAGGGACAAGTGGGATGGGCCAGGTGGGACAACAGGAGGGACAGCAAAGGCGACACCATCCACACACAGGTCCTCCCC
The DNA here is from genome assembly GCA_004027295.1 of Dolichotis patagonum. Lineage (NCBI taxonomy): Eukaryota > Metazoa > Chordata > Mammalia > Rodentia > Caviidae > Dolichotis > Dolichotis patagonum. The sequence continues at coordinate 1,076 of PVJX010017367.1, forward strand.
AAGGAATGGCATAGAGTGGGGAGGCAGAGAACTGAAGGACAAAATGGGTGGCCTCTCCCCCGTCACCATGAGGTGCAAGAATGGGGACAAGCTGGACTACATTCCTCTGCACTCTTTAGAACAAGGCTCTACCCTTGGTGGATGAAATTAGTAAAAAGCCAGTTAAAAGTTTCTTACAGATGTGGTGGCACCTGTGATCTCAGCACTTGGGAGGCTGAGGCAGGAGGATGGCCTTGATTTTGAGGCCAGAGTAAATTATATAGGAAGACCCTGTCTCAAAAAACAAACATGAAAGATCCAGCTGCCCTCTCCCTCCTGGCTAAGGCTTGTGCCTGGGGAAAGAAAGCACTCTCAACCCCAGTGACCCGGCGAGCCTTGCTTCCCAGCCCGCTTTTCAGCAGACGCTTCTGTCATGCTTGCTAGCCATCTCCTTCCTTTCTCCCTCCTCCTTCCTCCTGCCATCCCAGGAGATAAAAGCCACTGTTGGAGACAGCCACACGCACTGCCTGTAAGGACACTTCCTGTTCTTGTCCCCCATGGACGTGGAAAGCCCATCTTCCGAAGGGCTTCTGAAGACGGGGTGGGGCCGGGGGGATATAACCAGGCCTTGTCTCGAGGTCTGTGACGGAGCCCACAATCATTTGAAGCCTTGGTGACCTGCCTCTGCGTATAGTGTCCCCATCACAGCATGCAACTGAGCGCCAAGCCAACAGAACAGCTGCTCCCTCTCTCAGGGACGAGGCCCCCAGGAACATGTGGCTGTCGGCTCCGGAGGTACCAGGAGTTGCCCCGCTTCCTTGAGATGCAGACTAGGGGAAGAATGTCCAGGTGCCAGGGGACACTGTGCAGGGTGGCGCATCCTGGGTGGAGAAGTCCCAGGCAGAGCTTTCCAGATGCCCAGTCTGGGCAGCACCTACACTTCTTCCATGATTCACCCAGTTCTGCCTGGGCCAGTAGCCCCAGCTTTCACCCCGGGAGAGGATACCAGGCTCTGATCACTTCTCTCTCTCTTTTTGATGACGGGTGGTGGTCTGAGTCAGGATCTGCTATGTAATTCAGGCTGGCATTGAATTTACTAGGTAGCTCAGGCTGGCTTCGAACTTGTAACAATCTTCCTGCCTCAGCCTCCAAGTGCTGGGATTACAGGCGTGTGCCGTCATGCCTGGCTCTAATCCCCTTTCTGCCACCAGTTTGTGCAGAACATACCATAAACCAGTCTAGCTCTGGACCTTTTCCTTTAACAAACTGGCTGTGGACTCAGGGACTCCAGGACTTTCCAGCGCAGACCTACCCAGGCCCTCCTCCTCCTCTTCCTCCTCCTCTTCCTCCACCTCTTCCTCATCCTCCTCCCCGTCTCCTGGAGAGGGGATCAGGGATGCTGGGGAGGAAGGGCGCCCTTTCCACCCAGAACTCTCCCCTTTCTTCACCTGGATGCCCTCGGGGCAAGCAGGTGAGCAGAGCACAGACAGTGATACGTAAATAATGTAACTGATAATGTAACTCGTTAACCGAGGGTGTGGGCGAGGGAAAGATGGGCTGGCAGCTGCACTAGCGCCCACACCCCCTCGGCCACCTCTCATGCCCGGCTGCCTGCACCCTTCCAGCCTCACCTTCCAGAGGCAGAGGAGCCGTGGGGTTCCACTCCCTCCCTGGCCGGACGGCTGCACACTGCAGAGCAGGAAGCAATCTGGGGCGGAATGCAAGCCGTGCGGAGGCGACAGCCCCCAGAGGACCCGTTCCCGCCGCCGCCTCCCTCCCAGCTCCGCCAGCTGACTTAATTGCGGAGTCCGGATTGATTGGGAATGCAAATGGCAACTGAAATGCAATCTCCACTCCCAGCAGGAGCTGGGGGGAGGGGAAGAGGCAGAACCAGGGAGACCAGGACAGGGGGAGCCGGGAGAGGGGATGGCCAGGCTGATCCCATGGGGTGGGACCAGCGGGGCAAGACGGTGGGGAAGAAGTCCCAGGATTGGCAGCCATGGGGCTGGGAGGGGAGGAGGTTGGGAATGCCTGGAGCTGTACACCCCAAACACCCTGAAGGGAGTGGCAGCGATGTGAGAGGTGGGACATGGACACACTGCAGGACTCACAATGGGACGATCTCCTGGGGTGTCCCAAGACTCACCCAAGTGATCTGGCTGACTCCAGGTAAGAGACAGTGGGGTGCAAGTTCACAGGGCTCCCCCTTCTCCGCTCCCCACATGAGGGGCTCAGGGAACAAACCAACTGTGGGCCCTGGGCTGGCCCCCAAAATCCCCAGAGAGAAAGGCACAGGCAGGCGGGTGGCTCACTTGTCAGTGCCTAGTGTGTGCACAGACTTGCTCAGGGAGCACACGCCATCCACCCCTCACCTGTCCTCTCCACAGCCCCCGCCCAGGATGTGTGCATCACCTGGCAAGAGGCCCTGCTGCGTGTGGGGTCAAAAGCAGGGCAGCTGGGGGGAGGGCACTTCAAGGGAGGATGGGCTAGAAAAGCCAGGGCATGGGTCAAAGCGTGGTTCCCTGATCTGTTCTCTGGGTTCCCAACTGCCCCCAGGGACAATTTGTTCTAAAGAGACCTCTGCAGAGCAGCAGAGCAATCTTAACACAAGTCCTGGTCACTCCTAAAAGTTCACGGGGCCCACGTGCCCAGCCCGGAAGGCCAAACCCAACCACAGGTCCTGGCCCAGGTGAGCTCTGGCGCTCCAGCCACCCCACTATCGACATGCACATGGGTCTCTGTAGACACGCCCTCTCCAACTACAAGCCAGCTCCAGGAAACAGACCGACTCCCAGACTGACCACTGCCCCAGGCCCCTCCTTTAGGGCACCTCTCATTCACACTCTTCTGTCCAGCAGCCCAGGGCTCCCTGCTGCCCATCTCCACTGGCAGGAGGGCTTCCCCAACACAGGGACCCCCAACATAAGCTCCAGGAGAACCCAAGTGTCAGGGAGTCACTAGGGCGTGGCATCTCAACTAAATACTTCCTTTAAGAAAAGTAACGAAGAGCCGGATGTGGTGGTGCACGCCTGTAATCCCTGCATGGGGGAGTCTGAGGCAGGAGGATCCCCAAAAATTGTGTAGCCTGGGCTACACAGTGAGACCTTTTTCTCAAAACAGACAAAAAACTAACAGAGACACTTACTGATAGAACTGCAACAATGACCTCAGGTGAGACCAGACCTCAGTAGTGCCGTGTAGGCAGGTTCCTCGGGCACTCTGGCCACAGCTTTTCCCTAGCCCTGGGTCCAGGCTGAACTTCAGAGCCAGTTGGTTTCAGAACTACAACCAGGGACAGCAGGTGGCTCTCTGCTGCCCTCCAGTGGTAATGAGGAGGGACAGGCGGCACTGTGGCAGCAAAGAGCGCAGGGCTCCTGACCAGCAGCACCCTGGATAAGGGTTTGGACAGGGAAGGGAAGTGCTCCCCAGGCTACACAGCAAGTTCAAAGCTGGTTTGAACATAGTGAGACCCTGTATCAAAAAAACCCAAAAAATTATCCCCGACCTCACACTCCCTGGGCCCGAGGGGGCGCCAACCTGCTTTATGGGGATGGCCCGGCCGCTCCCAATGCTGTCCACCTTGCACTCGGCAGCCTTCTTGTCCCGGTCCAGGTCAGCCCCCTTGCGAGACTGGAAGAGAACATAAATGGCATGTTAGAGGTGCAGGCTGTCGAGGGACGCTGCCCACCTGCAGGTCCCAGCCCTCCCGCCTTCCTCCCTTCCTGGGAAGCCCTAGCAGTGGGTCAGGTTGGGCCGGGGCGGCGGGATGGGAAGGAACGGAGACCACGAGTATTCCAACGGGTTTATTCTTACACACGGTAGGTACCATACAGAGCAGCACAGGTCACTGAGCCGGCCCGCCCCTCACAAGAGAGTAAGGACACGAAATACCGAGGAGGAGGAGGAGCAGGAGCAGGAGGAGGAGGAGGAAGAGGAAGAAGCGGGTGTGTGAGTGCGGACCACGCAGCCCAGGGGACTGGGGTGCAAGAGATGGGAGGGGGCAGGAGAGGTGGCCGTGGGGCTGAGGGCTGGCCGGGAGCACGGGGCAGCAACCGGGAGAGCAAAGTCCGGAAGTGAGCGGGCGGGTGGCCCATCTGCGGCACAGACACCACACGGCATGTGGCTGCGGGCGCCGAGTACAGCGGCGTGGCCCCCTTGAGGGGCACAGTGGATGGAGAGAGAGAGGAGAAAGGCCAGAAGAGGCCCTGCGCCCTGCCAAGCTCCTGGGGCAGAGTCCACCCGAATGCGGATCCTAGGAAACGGGGAGGCCAAAGAGAAGGGGCAAAGGCAAGCACGGCGGCGGCGGCAGCGGCTTCCGGAGCAGGAACAGGAACGGCAGAAGTCCATGCAGGAAGGAGCAGAGGAGGGGAGGGGCAGGAAAGCGCCCCCCAGAGCAGCTGGGCCCGGCAGGCGGCGGGCGGGTGGGTGGGCGAGGGCGGCCGCCCCTCTGGGCCTTGTCGCGCTGGCCGGCCAGGCCGGCGTGGGGCCGAGCTCCCTTCTTCTCCATGCAGCGAGCCTGGAGCCTGGTGCAGCGTCCGGCCGGGCCTGGTCCCCGGTCCCCGGCAGCCCCCAGCTTGGGCAGGTGGGCTCCGCGATCCTAGCCTTCCCTGGGGGTGGGGTTAGTTACAAAGGTTCTTGTGGGTCTCAGGAGCGGGGAGCTCGGCGGCCGCTTCTCATCTGAGAGCAGTCCCAGGGCCCGGCCCGCCTCGGCCCCACACAGGGGGAATGTCCAGAGGTGCTGTGTGTCACCACCTGGTCTTCTAATTTGGAAGGAGTTGGAAAGGCCTTTTTGTTGATGAAAAGTTGGAAACAGTGGCACATATCTGCAAATATCGAAAGAATAAAGATTTTGGCAAGTTATACTCAAGCCCCGCACAAGTTGGTCAGCACGGTGAGGGCAGAGACCCAGGCACCTGGGGAGAGGCAGCAGTGGGATGAAGAGGAGGAGGAGGAGGAGGAGGAGGAAGAGGATGAGGAGGAGGCGGCAGTGGCTGCACCTGCCGGGCACATGGGCCCACAGCCCATCTCAGAGAGGGGTGCTCGCCACTTGGCGGCCTGGGGCCCAGCCCTCCTGTTCTTCCAGGCTGCTGGAGCCGAGGGCACAGGCAGGGACAGAGGACTGCAACTGCAGTGTGAGAAGGAACAACCAGAGGGAGAACTTGGCGAATAGCCACTGAAGTGCAGCTGGTCAGCCAGCAGCTCCACGGTCAGCACCTGCTCCAGCCCTCTGCCCCTTCAGTCAGGGAGGAGAACGGTGGGCGGGCCACTGCCAGTGGAGCCCCGGGCGAAACTGCTGCTTGCAGGAGTGGGTTGCAACCTGGAGGCCACTGACCACCCGAGGAACCCTGTGAGCCCAGATGGCACCTCCCTCAGCAGGACAGGAAGGAGCAACAGTAGCCACAAATGAGTGCATGGGATCGTGGAGGGCCACCAGCCACAGACAGGCAGGACACGGGGAGCGCCCCCTCGAGCAGGTGTGACTCCACCGGAAGGACAATGAGGGAGAAGAGAGGTGGCTCCAACAGCAGTGATGGGGGAGGCCCCAAAATACACCCACAGAGACGGATGTGCCTCCAGGCCGCCGTGGGGAGGATGGCACAAGTGAAGTCACCATGGAGACGATGGAAAGAAAAAAATAAGGTCGCCACTGTGAAGATGGAGAGGATGGAAGGGCCCGGAGGGAAGGCCGTGCTGTGAGCTTGCAGCAGCGAGGGACAGGAGGCAGCACAGTCCAGGCAGGCAGGCAGCAGAGGCATGGAGGGGGGCGCAGGACAAGGCGCGCACAGACCATGGAGCCAGCCGGGCTTGGCAGTGGAGGAAGGAGGCAGCGGGTGCCGGTGAGGGGCTGAACCAGCCAGGGGGAGGTTAAGAATGGAACCAAAGCAGCAGATGACTGAGGCACGATGTTGGGGAGCAGAGTGCCCAGGCCACTGGCAGCAGCCACTGTGACACAGGCAGGCGTAGGCGCAAGCACGTGGCCGCCACCTCCACGGAGAGAACGGAGCAGAGAGGAGACGCTGTGTGGCCGGCTAAGCACAGCGGCGGGAGTCAGCTCAGCGAGCACAGACGGCGGTGGGCGTGTGGTGGGTGGGCACGGGTGGACAGAGGCAGGGAGAGATATGCAGGGCAGGACAGAGGCAAAGATGGAGAAGTGAGGCCAGGTACTGGCTCTGTTGGGGCTCAGGCCAAGAGCCACGCCCTGGCTCTCACGGAGGTGCATGGAATGACTTGGAGGGCTGGGGGCCACTCCCTGCCTGTCTGGCCAAGGCTCCCAGAACAGGCCAGCCAGGACCCGGCAGGAGGGCCAGAGCATGGGAGACACTGTGTAAGAACTGGGGAGTGGAGAGATGGCAGGCACAGGGGCCTGAGAGCAGAGGGGCAAGAGCTCACAAGGAGACAGGACAAACCTGAGCGGGAGGTACGAGGCAGCGTGGTGAAGCCCAGGAAAAGATGGCTAAGCCTTTGTTAAACCAATCACAGCGGTGGGTGGGAAGCATGAGAGTTCCCCTCGGCAGTGGGGTAACGGAAAAAGAGCCAGAAGGTGGATTGGGAGGCCTGGCTCTGACTCTAGCTCGGCCAGCTAACCCTCTGTGTCGCCTTGGGCAAACAGCCTTCCGGCCTCCGGTTCATTAGCTGTTGAATCAAAGGGGGTCAGGGCAGTTAGGCCACGAGTCCCACATCCGTGCAAGTTGACACAGAGTCCCTGGGGGCTGTGTGGGAGGAGGCTGTGGGGGGCCAGGGCCAGCATGTGCACAGTGGGTGGAGGGCTGGGGCCGTGGTGCAGGCGGCTGAGGGGAGCAGCCCCTCAGGCTCACGGGATGGCTCTGCAAGGCTCCAAGCAGGAGCCTTGGAAGCCATAGGTGTCTATGCTTGAGAGAGAAGGCTGCGGTGGCATCATCCTGACCTAGGGCCGCCCCTGCCCTCCTGGGTGCTCGTGCTCACCCTGCCTGCTGCAAGGCGGCTGGGCGGGGAGGAGGGCGGGGCACGTACCGTGAAGATGTTGGAGCGCCTCTTGGACTGCTTGCGGATGGGCGTGGGGGTGGAGGAGGCTGCGATGGTCTCAATGCGCAGTTCCCGCTGGCTGATGCTGGGGGTAGAGGGGACTGAGGACGAGTAGTCGCTGAAGGCGCTGCTGCCGCCATTCGTGGCCTAGGGACAGAGAGGGCTGCTGAGGGTGGCTCTGGGGCAGATGCCAGGGAACTGGCCGGACGGAGTGCAGGGGGAGCTGGCCTGGCCTGGAGGCTGGGAGGACCCTGCCATGGCTGTGTACCAGGGCTGCCCTCATGGCCAGAAACGCTTTGTCCTGAGGCTTAGGTTCCTGTGGCAAATAGGGAGCCAGACCAGAGGCACGGGCCACCAGGCTAGGATTATGACAAAGTCTGAAAATAAGGAAGCTGTGGGCACTGGCTGGCAGGTTGGCCTGGGAGGACGGGGAGGGTCACCTGGATGGAGCCCCAAAGCAAGTGACACATCAGGGATGGGACACTGCCAGGCGGGAGCTGGACACGGTGTGGGGGCGTTTGAGGTCTGTACGTGTGTGGCAGGGAACGGGGTTCTGAAGGCTGAGGCAGACAGCGGGGCTGGGCTAAGGCTGCTGCTCCAGCCGTACGGAAGGCACAGAGGAGGGACGCGACAGACAGACAGCTCACAGACGGAATGCAGGGAATGTGGACTCCAGGAGGGGGAGACAGCAGAGACCGGGGCCCACGCCCTACCTGTCTGATAGCAGGAGCACAGGGTGTGGCTTCAGCCAACACACAGTCTCCCCAAGGGCTCCCCCAGAGAATTGCCCTGCAAGAACCCCTGGCCCTTTTGGTGGACAGGTGGCGCAGCTGCTCAGCTAGCTAAGAAAACCCTGGCCGTCCTCCTCCTTCTCCTCCATCTCTTCTCGTGGGACCCCTGCACCTCTCACAAGCCTTACTAGGAGAGGTAACTGAACCAAGTCCAGACAGTCGCTGGGCAGCACAGTGGCTGTAGGCCTGACTGCTCCACGGAGCCATTTGTGGGTGGCCCAGGGCTGGCAGCACAGCAAAGTGGTGCACAAAGCTACAGAACCACGTCCTGGCCCAGGTGCCTAAGGCCAAAAGCTGACCTGGAAACAGGCTCCCGTGTAGACAGGTGTCCACGGACACTATGAGGGGGGCAGTGGCAAGGCCTGGCTGGACCCCACAACCCCACACGACACCCTCAGCCATTCACCTCCTCAACGCAAGGGCTGCCCTTCTAAAAGGCCAACGCTCTCCCAGGGCCGAGGGGCAAACCGGTACCTAGTGGGCACAAGGCTGCTGGCTGCTTCCTCCCCTTTGGGGGGGATGGCACCATGGTGGCTGGTGAGTTTTTAAAAGAGGGGCTCACCAGGAGAGAAAAGCAGGGAGACTGGGCCAGGCTGGCTGAGGGCCAGTGTTGGGCAGGCCTAAAGGAACTAAGTGCAGCTGTCAGAGGAAGCAGCCCATGAGACAACTGTCACAGTGCCCACAAGAGCACCTGTTTGAGCTTTCTTAGCAGAAGCAGCTGAGAGAGCAGGGATAGAAATGGGGGTGCAGGGGGACAGTCCCCACGGAGCACAGCTGAGGCCAAGGCCAATGGTGCATGCTGAATGGAACTCGAGCGAGAGCTGCATGCGAGGATGAAGGTTCACGACACGCAGACGACAGATGGGATGGGGGGAGGGGCAGCGACCGAACCTGGTTGATGTGCACGGCCGGGATGGAGGCGGTGGACACGGCCGAGTGGCTGGGCGAGTTGGGCAGAGACTTGCAGGGCCCGATAGCCAGCTGCTGTTTCTTCCGCAAGGCCACCACTTTCTGGGCCACTGCAGAGGACAACAGAGTCAATGATAACCACTGGGGAGAAAGGGAGAAAGCCCAGCGTGGCACCAAGCTGCTGGCTGGGGAGCCCTCCTGTCCCTGCGCCGGGCCCACATTACCATCCTGGAAGACTCGCTCCACGTTGAGCCCATAGGTCGCGCACGTCTCGTAGTAGGTGCAGCGTTTCAGGTCCGTGGAGAGCTTGCGGGCCCTGCTGTCATCGATGACCCGAGGGTTGGCAGCACTGATAGCGTCTGTTGGAGAGGCAGAAGGTCACTCAACTCACTTGAAAAGGGCTGGGGGACAGATGTGTGTTGCAAGGTCGGTAGGCAGAGGGTCCAGTCAGTAGGCACATGGGAGCTGGGGATTTAGCTCAGTGGCATAAGCACCTGCCCGGCAAGCGCAAGGTTGTGAGTTCAATCCCTGGTGAAAAAAAAAAAGTGGGTGCACGGAACACCGGTAACTGAGGAGTCTGGGCCTTGGAGCCAGTAACTTCATTTCTGAGTCCTTTTATTTATCTCAGAAACTTCCCACACGAAGCTGGGTGTGGTGGTGAACACTTGTAATCCCAGCACTCAGGAGGCTGAGGCAGGAGGATCAATGTGAGTTCGAGGGAAGCCTGGGCTACACAGCGAGTTCAAGACCAGCCTGAATTACATAAGAAGACCCTGTCTCAAAATACAAAACACAAACGATAGCAAAAAAAAAAAACTGGACAGGAATCTGCGGCACATGGCTGCCAGACTAAACCAAAGGAAAAGACACTGGATACCATCCGAGGTTACAGGCCACACAGGAGGGGCCGAGAGCCCCTCATCACTGGGATGTTAGTAGCAGTGGCGGTTTCCTCCCTGTCGGCGCCCCCTGCCCTGCCTGCTCACCCTGTGTGCCCACCAGCACCATGGGCACCTCGCTGGCGTTGCGGAAGCTGCACAGCCGCAGGAAGTAGTTGTACACTGTCTGGAAGCTGATCTCATCCTCCAGGCTGAACACAAACACCACGGCGTCTACCCAGGCTGCGAACTGAAGAGGTCAGACAGAGTCAGCACCCTCACCTGGGCCCGGCCACCCCGGTGCAGGTGGGTGGGTGGATGACAGATCCTGGCGGGCCTTGTTCCCCAGGCAGGCAACTTGGCCCAGTCCCAATGGGAAACCGGCAGGCAGGGGCACACGGGCAGCCTTAGCTGGGGCAGAAGCATCACCTGGAGCTCCGGGGGGCCTCCTTCATCTCGGATCAGCAGCAGATAACTCTGGCCATCCACCACAATCTCCTTCTTAAACCGACCACCTAGGACAGGGCACAGGGTCAGGACCAAACTTGGACAGGGCCCCTGGGGCCAGGCAGGGCAAAATCCACATGGAAGAGATAAGGGGACTAGGGAGGCAAAGGAGATCTAGGTGTCAGCTTAGATACTGCAGCAGCGAAGGGGCCCATGGGGCACTCACCTTCCGGGGACTCCTCTTGGACATAAGTTCCCGTGAGATAGCGGTGCACCAGAGCCGACTTCCCACTGGACAGGTTCCCCACTATGCCCTGCAGGAGGACAGAAAGGGGCAGAGCAAAGGTCAGGGTACACAGGAGAAGAAAGATCAGGCTGCAGAGAGAGACAAGAGAATGTGGGGTCTCCATGTGGTGGCACATGCCTGTAACCCCAGCATGTAGGAAGCTCAGCAGAAACACTACTACCAAATTTAAGGCCAGCCTAGATATATACAGGGAGGGATCCTATCTCAAATCACAAAGCGTGCAGCGAGCAGTCGGGGAAAAGGGGCCAGAAGAAGCCAGAGGCTAAGGGTAGGCCACCCCCAAAGGGGAAGGGAGGTACACTAAGAGAAGCAATCCACGTCCAGCCCCATGCTGAGCTCCATCCATCCAGCCGAGGGACCCCCAGGTCTCCCCCAGCCCACTCACCACTTTAAGTTCTGGAACCGAGCGGCTTAGGGTCCACTCTTGGCTGTTCACAAATGAGTCTGTAAAGACAGAGCCACACTGTCAGGGCCACCATGGCACATGTACCTGTTCTCACCAACGCTGCCAGCAGTGTCACCTATAAACCCCTCTACCAGCCAAGGCCAGATGGTAGCACCAGACTCCGCAGAATGCCAGATTTCGGCCCTACTTCCTAGGGAACAGCAGAAGGGTTTTTCCAAGTGGGACAGTGAGGGCAGTCTACAGAACAGCAGTGAGGATTGAGGTCCAGTACTAATTGGCCTTTGCCATGTCCCTCCTATCCCTCCTTACACTGCAACAAGCAGGTAAGCAGTGCCCACCTGGCCAGGGGCACAGGTGTCTCTCACCCAGGCTGGAGGTCACTTAGCAGATCTCAGACAGCCCCAAAGGGGACAGGCCCCTGGCAGGGGTGGGCTGACCAGCCTCTGGCAAGTAGGAACAGCTCACCTGGCAGGGTGGAGCCACCCACCACATTCCTGAGCCAGCACAAAGGAGGCGGAGCCTCACCTGGCCCTGTTCTGCAGGGGTGGGTCCTGCCAGGCCTATCTTCCCTGCCCCGCCCAGCTGGGCCTCCTCCTCAGCTCCTCCTAAACTGTAAGTGGCACCTCGGGCCTCCCTCCTTTTGCTTTCCTCCCACAGGGCCCTACCTAGGGAAGCCTCCAGCTCCCTAGTACCAGGTGACAGCCAACCCTGTCCCCTTCTCCCTCTAGTGTCCACCTCCAACAGCCAGCCAGCACTGGGAGACCAAGCCCGGCTGCTCTTTATCTTGCTCAGGCACTGCCACTATCCCCACAAGGGCACTATTACACTGTCGTCATCACCCGCCCACCACAGTCCAGATACAGAGGTCCACTCTGGCGGAGGCTAAGAAGCCGCTTAGCCCAGTCTAAGCGATGGGGGGGTGGGAGGGACTTCCTCTTTCGGGCTGCAATTCTGCATTCTGCATTCCACAATGAGAGGGGATGAACCAACCGAGGCCCTTCCTGATCTCCTGCCCCACGCGGGTGTGTCACTATCTATTGGGCCCCAGAGCCCTCCTCTACCACTGCCACCTCCTCTTGGCACTGCCCAGGACCCCAAGCAAGAGGTGCGTACTGATGTCACTTGAGCACTCGGCGCCTCTACCAGGTTGGTTCCCTGGACTCCCACCGAGCCCGGTTTCCTGCCTCGGTTCAGCCCAGAGCCCACCCAGAGGCGCTGTCGCCCCTTACCGCTCCGCGCGCCCCGCAGCCCCGGGTCGCGGCGGCCCCACTGGGACGCGGGCTCCCTCCGGCGGAAGCGGCTGGTGAGCAGTCTCCAGAGGCTGGCGGCGGCGCGGGGGCGACAGGGCTCGGGCGTGGCGCGCGGGGCCTCCGTGCCCAGCAGGTCGCGCCGGCTAGGGAAGGCGCCCAAGGAGCTGGTGTCGCCGTCGCTGCGAGTGCGCGTGCGGGGCGGCCGGGCCAGCAGCCCCGACTCGGAGCGCCGGATCTCCTGCCCGCGGCGCAGGCGGAAGCTGAAGCTCTTTCTGAGCGCAGACAGGCCGCGCCGGGAGCCCTCGGCACTGCGCGTCCCGCGGAACACTTGCCACCGCTGGCTGCTCCAGAGCGATGCGCCGCGCAGAAAGCCCGCGCTGCCCGCGCGCCCCAGCCCCGCGCCCACCCCCGCTGCAGGCGAAGTCTCCGCGGCAGCCAGCTCCAGGCGGTTCACCTCCAAGAACGTCATGCTGGTGGGCCGCGGGCGCGGCGCCGGCTCCCCGGAGGCGCGGCTGCGCCTAGGGAGCACGGGGCTGGGCGCGGGGCTGAGCCCCGAAGGCGTGGGGCTTCGCTGCCCGAGGCGGGGGCGCAGGAAGCCGAACAGCAGGCTGCGGACGCCCGGGGACGCGGGCCCCGGGCTGGCCGAGCAGACGCTCCGTGGCCGCGCTGGCTGTTCACGCGCCGTGCACAGGGCGGCCTGCAGGGTGGCGGCGGGGTGGCCAGCCGGGGCACCGTTCGGCTCCAGCGAGTCGCTGACGCTCCGGACGCGGAGGCAGGCTGCGGGCCGCTCCCCTCTGCAGCTGTCCCCCGACGGCGGCCAGCCCCGCTCCATGTTCAGGGACCACGGACGAGGAGGGCTAGGCCCATGTTGAGAGGCTGGGCCCGGGCCCGGGCCAGGGCCATGGCCGGGGCGCACAGACCTCTGGCCTCTGGGCGCCTGGTGTGGGCCCAACCGAGTCCCTAGACTCCTCCACTCCACAGGAGCCGGCAAGCCCAGACCTGGAGGGGCCAGGAACCAGCCCAGCCCGGAGAGAGAGGCGGCAAGTCTGGCCTGGAACACCAGGGAACGGCGGCGCAGGGGCCCGGCCTGCTAGGGCAGCCCCGGGAGCCCTCAAAGAACAGGAAATTCCAGCCCAGGGCTCCTCCTAGGACTGGGCAGGTAGGTGAGGTGCTGTCATTAAGAGCAGGCAGGATAAATAACAGTCCGGGAGCACACCACACAGTAGGCACCATTTTGGGAAAAAGTGGGCCATTTTCATTCTCTGAAGGGAGAGCAATCAGAAGGACCACGTACTGCAAGGCTGTATTTATAGGACTCAAGAGGCAAGTCTTAGGCCATCGCTGGGCATCTGCAAGGTGGGGAGTTTGGTCAAGGTGATCCTACCTCAGGATTTGGCCCAGACACTCTGCGGATGAGTTACTGGACGCTACAGCGGCAGCGAATGACCAAGGGTGCTTCTTTCTTTGGAGATTAGAAAATCCAGAAGATACTCATCTGTCCGGTTTGGGTTAAGTATCATTCTAAGACCAGTAGAAAAATCCACAGATAACCTCTAGGCCTGGACCACAACCCTGGGCAGGTAACACTGCTGAGGTCTTTGGTGGAGACCTACTGTTTGCTGGGCTTCCCCTCCTGTCGAGCTGATGGCAGCGAGGTGGCCTGCAGTACCGGCCAAGGCCTGACACTGTCCAAGGAAACACTCCACACTGCAGTGCCTTCTAGGTTTACAGGTGTGGGCTACATCAGACACCAAAATATCCAGGCTCCCCCAGAATGGGTCAGGAGCTGTATGCTGTACTGGACCTGGCACTGTCCACCTCCCTTCTCTCCTGGGTCCCCAGAGTGCTGGCTTCTGGGATCTACAGAGTGCAGGAGTGCATGCAGTCTTCCACAGAAATTGATGAGGAGAAACGAGTTTAGCAGCATGGGAAGAGGGGCTTGGGTCCTGGAAAGAGACCTTGCTCCCAGGGTTTCCTCCACCCCAGTCCGAATCAACTCCCAGAGTCCTTTGCAGCTTTAGCATTCCAGGTCCCCTCAGAGGCAGCAGGAGATAAAGGTACATTCCTGAGGGGGCTGGGGCTGGGGGGATGCCTGGGAAAGCAGGGAAGTCCCAGCATAGGTTCTTACAGACTTCTGAAGGCTGGAAACTCCCAAGTCCTGGGCTGGATCTCCAGGGCATTTTGCATTTCATGGAACTAGTTATTACCAATGTCGACGTCAGTACTTGCCCCTGTCCAATATGCACATTCTCAGTAATAGACACCTCCAGAGGAGTCTTTCCCAGGATTCTCAAGCAGGAATAGAGACAAGAACCCAACCCTGAATACAACTCACATTTTCCAAGTATAAGCCAGCCAACCTTCCTGAGCTACAGAAGAAAAACTGCTTTGACTTTGCTATCTGCATTTTTTCTGTCTGTTCTCTCTCTGGTTATTCCTCAAAAGAATAAAGCTACCCAACTGGGCATGGTGGAGCAAGCCTGTAATCCCAGCACCCTGGGAGACCGAGGCTGAGACTGAGGCAAGAGAATCGCAAGTTTAAACCCAGCCTGGGCAACTTGGCAAGACTCTGTCTCTCAAAATGGAAGAAGGATTGGGAGGCTCAGCTCAGTGCAAAGGCCCTGGGTTCAATCTCTAGTACTGAAAGGGGAGGCCTCCAGTTCCACAGTGCTAGTCACAAAAACCTGTGCCTGGAGAATCTGTCCAGGCAGAAAACTCAGAGCTGGTCAGTCCCCAAGCTGTACACCTTCCTCTTCCTCACTTGGCCACCTTCTCCTCCAGTCCCTTTTACCCCAGAAGATTTTCCTGATTTAGAGGAACTACAAAGGGGCACCTGCTTGCTAACCATCTTGGGACGTCAGGTCAGTCAAGGATCCAAAAAGGCAGAGGCAGAGACAGGCACACACCTGTTTTGTGTGGGGTGGGCCCCAAGCCAGACAAGGTTTCTCTGCTGTATCTGATGAGATGCTGCTGCAGAATTCCACACAGCCTTAATCCCCTTGGCCTAGGGCACAGAGGGCAGGCCTACAGAGCTGCAGGCTGGGAATCCCACAGCAGACAGGAACTCAAATCCCAATTAGGCTAATTCGGGCTGTCAGAGTACCAAGTGCACTTCCTCCTAGGGCCTGCAGGGCTCTGGGGACGGTTCCCTTTCCAGGGAATTCAAGATGAACCCTCTCACAAGTGACCCCCACCTCTGTCAGGCAGACAGTGCAGAAGCTGGGCACCAGGAACCCCTCTTTCCCTGAGTGCCCACAGTCTGTGAGAGGGCTGACTCCAGATGTGCCCAACAGCTGGCTGAGCCACACACAGGCATGTCCAGAGGTGGTGGAGTCGTTATGCAGAGAGAGAAGGCCCCCTGGGTGGGATGGGGGGCAGAGATATGAAAGACTGTCCTATTTGTCACAAAGAATGAAGGACAGTTCTGCCCCAGGAAGCCCACGGGGCCTGGCACCGGGTACCCACCCAGTGTTTGCTGGCGGACCCACTGATAAGTCCTTGGCTGTGTGTGGTGTGGCCACGCAGTGCACAGGAAACTGGCAGATGGATTGAGGAAGGACCAGCTGTCTTTGGAGGCCAAAGCAGGAGGCCAGCTCCACAGAGAAAGGTGGCAGGGTTTCTTCAGTGGTTTGTGGCCTCTGGGAATGCATCAGATTCTTCTTGCCCACAAGGTGGCAGTAAAACATCTTTCCGTGTTCCCGAGCTAGGGACCTCCCAGGGCCACTGGGGGTGTTCACAGTGTCCAGGAGGTACTGAGAGGCACCCCCATCTCCCAAGGCTGAGTGCCCTGCAGGTTCTGTCCCTGGGCACAGGTCCCCAGGTAAGTGGTCAAAGAATCAAGGAGAAGACAAGAGTCCTCGGGGTGCGTGTAGGCAGCCTGAGGACACAGCCTGAAGACAGGGTCCTTCTTACAAGCTGAGGGCAACAACTGACCTCTAAATTCTCCACCCACTTCTGCCTGTAAGCTTCTCCATCCTACACACATAGCCAGCACTGCTCCCCAGTGGCACGAGCCCAATCCTAGCAGGCTCACCCTTGTGCCCTCCCTTATCCAAGGTGAGCCACCATCCTCTCTTACCCTGCCTGAATCACACCAGTTTCCTGTCTCCCTGCATCCATCCAGCCATTAAGCTGGCCACCATGACCCCAGGAGGTAGATGTGCCTTTTCAAACCATGACCCCAGCTAGGCAAGGTGTCACATACCTGTAATCCCAGCATTTGGGAGACGGAGGCAGGGAGATGCCTGTGAGTTTAAGACCAGGGCTGGGGCTAAACGGTGAGTTCAAGGCCAGACTGGAATACATTGGAGACCCAGTCTCAAGTAAATAAATACTGACAAGCTGGGCATGGTAGCACTCTCCTGTAATCTCAGCTTGGGAGGCTGAGGCAGGAGGATCATTGCAAGTTCGAGACCAGCCTGGGCTACAAAGCAAGCTCAAAGCCAGCCTGAACTGCATAGTGAGGCCCTGTCTCAAAAAGCCAATAAAAAATAAATAAAAATAAAATAATGAAGGGTACTTCATGCCCTGCCCAAGCCGGCTACACGGCCAAGTACTGGTCACAGTTCCTCTCCAAGCTGGCAGGAAGGAGACAGACGGCAGCAGCAACCCTTACAGCCCAGGCTGGGCCCTACCTCTCCATCCTCACGTCTCAGCCTCTTGAGTGCTGAGAAACAAGTTACATCATATACAGGTACAAATTCTTATGATGAATGAATGTGATCATTGTGTACATCTAAAATATACCAATGAAATCTGATTGGCGGAAAAAAATGCAATCCTTAGCAGTTTCAGCACTTTGATTCACTTTCATCCTTTTTTTCCAAAAAGAGTATTTTTATAAAAATAAGATGCAGTAAAGCACACAGGCAACTACACTAATTTTGCAGGAACATTGAGGAGGAGCTGACTCGGCCATCCTCAAAGGGCCCCCCTTCCAGAAAGACCCCACTCTGAGCTTCCATTTCCTCCCCCAGAGTCCCCTGCAAGGTGTGAACACCTGATCCAGGTCCAGGGCACCCCTCCCAGGGACAGTGGAATTGTCAAACAGAGAAAGCCATGGGCACAGTGGCCCGAATGCTGAGCTGGAGCACAGATGCCCATGCTGTGTGGACAGAGTCACAGACAGGCCAGATGGCCAAGGAAGGCAGCGAGCAGCAGGAGTGTAACACTTACTTTTTTAAAAAAAAGCAAGATACTGCCAGGGGTGGTGACACATGCTTAGAATCCTAGCATTCTGGGAGGCTAAAGTGGGAGGATCCCAAATTCATGCCCAGCTGGGGACTTTAGCAAGACTATGTTCCAAAATAAAAAAATTTTGAAAAGCAAAACACTGGGCATAGTGGTGTATTCCTATAATCCCAGTACTTGGGAGACTGAAGCAAGTGGGTTATTGTGAGTTCAAGGACTACATGAGAGTTCAAGGTCAGCCTGAGTAAACTAACAAGAGCCTGCAACCAAACCAAACCAAAACATGTAGTAAAAGCAATCCTGGGCAACAAGAGTAAAGCAGGAAGCATCTTAATCCCAGATTTCAAGTTATGTCACAAAGCTACAATGATTAAAACAGCGTGGTACTGGCACAAAAACAGACACACAGCTCAACAGGACAGAATAGGGGATGAAGAAACCACCCAGGCACATTTAGCTATCTGATCTTTGACAAAGGGATCAAACACACACACTGGTGGGAAGGCAGCTGGTTTTCCCAGTGCCATTTGCTAAGGTGGCTACCTGCTTGTAGAATATTGAATCTGGATCCATATATTTCACCAGTTAAAATCAAAATGGATCAAAGAGGGCTGGGCGTGATGGCATACACCAGTAATCCCAGCACTTTCGAAGCAGGGGCAAAAGGATTGTGGCAAGTTCGAGGCCAGCCAGACCGTGAAAAAACGTTCAACGTCACTCACTGGCCATCAAGAGAAATGCAAATTAAAACAACACTGAGATTTCATCTCACGCCAGAAGAATGACCATTGATCATCAAGAAATCAAATTAACAAATAATGGAGGGGCTGCGGGGGGAGGGGAGGAACTCTTTTCTTCATTGGTGGGAATGTAAACTAGTGTAACCACTGTGGAAGCCATTATGGAGATTCCTCAAAAAATGTAAAAATAAGCCAGGCAGAGTGAGTTATGCCTATAATCCTAGCACTCAGGTGACTGAGGCAGAAGGATCACTGGGAGTTTAAGGCTGGCCTGGGCTACATAGTGAGTTCAAGGTCAGTCTGAACTGTAGAGTGAGACCGTGTCTCACAAACAAAAAACAAAAGAAAGAAACTTCATTTGAATCAGTTACCCACCTTCTAGGTATCTTCCTGGAAGCTAAAGACAGCATTGAAGTGATCCATGCATACCAACATTTACAGCAGTGCAACTCACAGTAGCTGGAAGCAGCCTATGTCCATAACAGATTAATGGACACAGCACATGTGGTATTTATACACTGTGGAGTACTACTCTGCCATAAAGAAGGGTAACCTGAGTCATCTGTAGAAAAATAGAAGCGCCTTGAGACCATAATGCATTTGGGTTTGAGTTTGGCAGTCCGATTGCTTAGCTGTACACATGCAGAAATACGTTGCTTGTCACCTCTCCCAGGGAATAAATAGTCATCTGTTGTGGTCAAGTGTCTTGTTTTGCAGTTCCTTTCAGTTCTGTTCTCAGCAGCTTTCCCGAGAATGGACCTGGCCTCACAGCAGCTCCTGTGCTCAGAATTTCTCTCGGGCTATGACTTGTTATTGCTGTTGTGAAGCCAAAACTCTGCTCAGTGTTTCAGAATTTGTCTGCTGCTCTCTCTCCAGAGAAGGTGGGATTTTCAGGGACTCATCACTGCTGACGTTAAAGCCGAGGCCTCTTTCATGAACCCTTCGTGTATGAATGCATTTGTTTGTAAACACTCCGTTCTGCCCACAGAAATGTTTGGCAAAATTTTGTTTTTGTCTGTGAACTCTGCATTGGGTGATGAACAGGATCCCAGCCACCTTCCACTCAGGAACATGAAAGTGGCCGTCTATTCCAGAGCTATGGAATGAATTAAGTTTGTGAACCGAGGTACCCCTGTATTTCCTCCTCAGGTTCTAGGGACTGAACCCAGGGCCTCCTCATGGAGATATAACCCCAACTTTTTTTTTTAGCTTGTTATTTTCAGAGAAGGTCTTACGAACTTTCCCTGGCCGGGATCAAAACTTGCAGCCTTCCTGCCTCAGGCTCCCAGTGTGATAGCAGGCAGGTGTGCACCGCCATGCCCAGCTCTGTTGTTTTCTTCTGAGACTCTGCATAATAACCATGGCCAGCCTGCATTATTCTATCTAAAAAGATTTGGTTTATAAATCCAAGCGTTCTCCCAGCTGTGCTATGCAGCTCGGCGCCAAGGTACCTCGAGTCCTTGTGCATCTTAAGCCTAAGCCCAGTCGTCCTCCATTACGGGACACTTTACAGGCCACGGGCGCTCCTGAGGAGGCCCCCAAGTGCTGGGATTACAGGAGGGTGCCACCACCCCCAGCTCATTACCTTTGTTTCTTTTTTAAAAAGAAAAAAAGAAGATGACGACGAAGAAGAGGAGGAAAAGAAGGAAGAAGAAGAGGAGCAGGAGGAGGAGGAAGAAGGGGAGGAGGAAGAGGAGGAGGAAGAAGAAGGGGTGGAGGAAGAAGAGGAAAATGAAGAGGAAGAGGAGGAAAAAGAAGAAATGCAAACAGGTTTCATCTCAAAACAAAAGGTACAAGGTTCCTGGTAGGTAATCTCTACATTTAGTCTTATTAAAATTTTACTGTACTGTGACTTTGTGTTTGTTGGTGTCTGCATGTGTTTTAGACATGTTGGTGCTCACTATGCAGTTCAAGCTGAACGTGAATTCAGAATGTAGCCCAGGCTGGCCTCAAACCCATGATGATCCTCCTGCCTCAGCCTCCTGAGGGACTGATTACAGGTATGCACACCTGAGTGATCACAGGTATCATGCCCAGCTTACTGCAGGCCTTGGAAACACATCACACCACACTCGGAAAGCTGCTCTTGGGCCACATGCCCTCTTCTGCCCTTAGTGCAGCTGCTGCCCACACACACACACATGAGGACCTGGCCTCTAATGTGCCACCAAGCAGCCCCAGCCCAGGGCACCTGGGGTCAAGTGCTTACTGGCTATGCAGCTCCCAGTGGCTTTGTGATACGCTGTAGTGATGTCCCATCAATTATCCAATCTGCTCCCCCGCTGGGGCAGGCAGGACTGTAATCGCTATCTGTGTCTTGTGCTTTCTTTTCCATTGGGACATCTCCAAAAGCAGGATTTAAAGGCACAAACCTGCTCGGGTTCCTGGGTGACTCGGTTCATTCATTCCTATTCATTCACCCTCTGCAGCGCGGAGAGGGCCCTGCTTGCCATCACCCCGGGCATGGGAGGCAACTTGCCCACTGCTGTCCAAAGCACCCGCCTCCAGCTTCCCTGGTCCTCTTCTTCGCTGATTCTCTCTGGGTTCTGAACATCTGCTAAGTGACTTGCAGGAACACTCCGCCTAACAGGTGTGCCAGCTATTTATCTGGCACATGCACACTGGCAGACACAGGAATGCAATTAAACCTGCTAATTCCGTAACAGTCCTAACACTTGAACAACAGCAACAACACACATCCACGAGCCCAGGGTGACACAGGAAGATGGGCGGGAGCGGTGGTCTCTGCAGACAGTGGCAGCAGAGCAGCAGGGTCTGAGTGCTACCTTTTTCACCATGGTGACATCACCACTGACACAGGCAAGGGGCATGGAAGCCTTGAGAAGCCATTGGGGGAGGCAGGGGCACCTCATTTCCAGGTGTGGAGGTGGCCCCTAAGGCTGCTCACCAACAGGTGAGGAAATGAAGCCTCCTGATGGGGGGGACCCAGTCCCCGTGGCTGTCCTGTCTGTCTCGGAGCCCACGGAGGGTTCTGCTGCTGAGCCTCCTGACCACTGGGCAATTCATACACAGCACTCAGGTGGGGCGGTGAGGCCACCACGCCAGGTGGCAGAATTCACAGACCACCTGGACACACTGTTGCACAGAAACACGACCCTGGATGCTGGGGGGAAATCCAGTGACGTGGAAAACAGCATCATGGGGCTCCTGACCCCTTGGGTCCAGCCTCATTTGGGAAAACAGCACTCTATGAGACAGTTCGAGGCATCACAGGGGAACCCCAATTATAGAGCAGCTAGGAGACAGTGTCAGAGAAGTGTGGCTGGCATTATGTGACACAGAGGACATGCCTGTCTGGAGGAGATCCTGCAAGAGAGTTGGGGAAAGGATCCTTATGCCCACATCCACCAGGAAAAATGGAGACGGAAGGCTGGGCACAGTGGCACACACCTGCAATGCCAGCACTTTGGAGGCTGAGGCAGGAAGACTGCATGTTCAAGGAACTTAGCAGGTAAGCAAGACCCTGTCTCAAAAACAAAAAATAAAAATGGGGTGAGGATGCAGCTGAGTGTGATGGTCCTGGGTTCAATCCCTAGTACCTGCGGTGGGGGGAACATCACCCTTTTCTTGCTGCTGCCTCTGTAACAGCATGGCGGGGCCTGCTACCCCACCTCAGAGCCCTCAGACTCTACCACTGCAGTGACAGCTGTCCATCCTGTGACATCTGTGGCACAAACAAAGTGCTGGAGTGTGGGGTGGCACCTTGCGTATTTAAAAACACATGACACCAGGAATTTTCATAATAAGATGACCAGTCTCTGAAGAAGCATCTGGTGGTACCTGTGAAGGCACGGGGCCACCCCTGTACCCCGGGGCCGTTCCTGCACCCCAGCCACCACGAAGCACCTGCTACAGCCCTCAGGTTCTCCAGAACCAGACTGCACCACTGCTCCTGGGTGTCGGCTCGCCACGCTGTGCCCTTTGCCCCAGCCTCCTGCACAGAGCAAGGGGTGGCCCGTGGCTGTCAGGCACACTGTCACTTGTACCTCTGCTGGTGGAGGAAACGAATTCTACTGCTGATCAGTTTGGGGGCACCTTGGAAGAAAAGGCTGTGGCACGGCTATCCCCAGCTTCTGAACCCTCACCCCTGATTCTGCTGTCTCCCTGCCTGCCCCACTGTGGCCTTGGACTCAGCCTGCTCTGGGTCTCCCCTGGGGCTCAGGCCAGGTTCTTGTAATTTTTTTTTTTTTTTTTTTTGCTTTGTAAGACAGGGTCTCACTATGTAGTTCAGGCAAGACTTGAACTCACTATGCAGCCCAGGCTGGCCCCAAATTCACAGTGATCCTCCTGCTTTGGGCTCCTGAGTGCTGGGATTATAGGTGTGGGTCACCATCACAGGCTCAGGCTACACTTCTGACCCAGGCAGGAGTAGACAGCTCTTCGGTGGTTCAGGCGGCCACTGACCCAGGGCCCAGTGCTGGGTGGGAGTATCTGGGAGCAGCCCAGGCAGCTGTCACGGGCACGGGGCTTGGGATCCAGCAGCCAGCAGCAAGATAAGCAGATAGGGGCAGGTGACATGGGCTGGCCACAGAGGGTACCCACTGTTCCAGGTCACCTGAGGGACCAGACAGGGCAGAAGGGCAGGCTTGCAGAGAAAGAAGGTGGGCAGGGCAGAGTAGAGAGCTGCCCAGAAGGGCTATGGCTGCCCTGGGTGGGACAGGGCCCTGGCAAAGCAAGTCACGGCATCAGGGACCAGGCCTGGAAACGGGAGGCAGCCTTAGGATGGAACGCACGGCAGCCACACAGAAAAGCCAGGTGTTACCTGGCTTCCTGAGGAGCCCAGACAGGCTCAGCCACTGTGAGGTCACTCCCACCACATGTGATGGGGACAGTGATGTGTGTCTAATGGGCTGCCGCCTGGCTCAAGACCCATACAGAGAAGGATAGCCAGGGAGCAGATCCCGTAAAGGGCACCTCTTTCATCGGCACCTTCTGGGCCCCGCCAAGGTCCACAGCTGGCCACAGAGGTGACACAGAAACCTATTACCACAGATTCAGGATGGCGTCTCCCCAAAACAGTATCAAGGCTGGAGGCGAAGGGGCGCTCAACAGGACAATCAGTTCATGTGTCTATAAGCTGGGCGACAGAAGACCTCAGGATGTCCCGCCTGTAATGTACCAAGGACACACTAAAGACGGAGGGCCACCCAGTCCAACTCCCTATGAATTCTCTTCCGGCTCCTGGGCAAAGACCTGGGTCCTTCTGATGTTAACAAGTGCACATCAGCCAGGTGTGATGGCACACACCTGTAACCTCAGCACTCAAGAGGCTGAGGCAGGAGGATTCCCATGAGTTTTAGGCCAGCCTGAGCTACGAGACCTCCTTATTCTTAGACCAAGATTCTTAGACTAGGTGTGGTCTGTAATCACCCCATCTCTGAGGCTGGGGTCCCTATTTCACAGCCAGGAAGCAGGCTGAGAGGCAAACAAGCTAAAGGGCCTCCCTGTGGATGCCTGTTCTCAAAGTGGGCAGGAGTTTGAAGACTTCTGCCTCAATCCACGTTACGTTGTATACGTTATGGACAAAGCACTAATGAAAGTCCTGACCAAAACAGCCCACACTGAAGATGCCAGGATGGGGAAAGGGCTGCCTGCCTCGGCCTCTGGGCCACAACTTCCTGGGAAAGCCCTAACAGGTGACCATGATGCCAACAGGGACCCACCCCACTGTCCCCCACCCCAGCACCCTTCTGTCTCCTGCAACAGGGCCCACTGACTCCGCTGCCCCTCCTCAGGGAAACTCCTGTGAGTCACGGTTCCCACACCACAAGCACAAAACGCCTGAACACCGAGAGTCTATGGTGTGACGCTGTCTTTGCTGAATGACAATAAAAGCAGCACATTGTTTATAAACTTTGTTTTTTTGTGGTTTTGTGATGTTTTGTTATTGCTATGTAGCTCAGCCCAGCCTTCAACTCATTATGCACCCCAAACAGGCCTCAAATTTGTGGCCATCCTCCTGCCTCAGCCTCCTGAGTGCTAGAATCACAAGCATGTACTTACCACATCCAACTATACATTTCTAATTCAAGCTTTTGAAAGGATAAATCAAAAAGCATATACTAGCCAGGCCTGGTGGCACATGTCCCTGACCTCAACGACGCAGGAGGCAACGTCAAGATTTCAAAGCCAGGCTAGGGATTTGGCTCAGTGGTGTAAGCGCCTGCCTGGCAAGCTCGAGGTCATGAGTTCAATCCCCGGTACCAAGAAAAAAAAGATTTCAAAGCCAGCCTGTGCAACTCAGCAAGACCATCTCAAAAAGACAGAAGAGGGCCGGGGATTTAGCTCAGCAAGATAAGCACCTGCCTGGCAAGCTCTAGGTTGTGAGTTCGAGCTCCAGTACCAAAAAAAAAAAAAAAAGACAGAAGAGACGGGGGTTGGGAGGGGGAATGGGGGGGTTTGCAAATACAGCTCAATGGCAGAATGACTGCCAAGCTTGTGTGGAGGCCCTGGGGTACCACAGATGAGGGGGGATATACTTATATCATTGCTTCATAACTTCCAAGAATTTTTCTGTGGCCAACTTAAGGAAGAGTTCTAGAAATAAACACAGTGGAGTCTGAAGACTCCGTATGAGAAAAAAGGTATATCAAATCTGTCTCACTCATCATTTTTATAGAAATTACATGTTAAAATGACAGCATTTAGAATATACTGGGTTAAATACAGTATTAAAATAGATTATACTTTTTTCTTTTTTTTGGGAACCAGGGATCGAACTCATGATCTTGCGCTTGCCAGGCAGGCACTTATGCCACTGAGCTAAATCCCCACTTTTTTTTTCTTTTTTGGGGGACAGGATCTTGTTATGTAGCCCAGGCTGGCCTCAAACTTGTGGGAATCCCTCCGTCACACCTGGCTCACTTTTATTTTCTTTCTTGTAACAGCTTTCCAACATGGCCACTTGAAAATCTGAATTCACACAGGTGATTTGGTCCAGTCTCCTAGACAGCGCTAAATCAGAGAACACAGATAACATCAGGTGCCGACTCTGCACACCCTGTGGCCACCCCTGGTCCCCGGGGTCTGTGTGCACCCCTGGAACCTCAATACCAACTTGGCAAGGCTGCTGGGTCAGGCTGGGCGGCTCCAATGCACCCCACTCCACCCACATCCTGGGGCTCAGACACAGCCAGAAGCGGGGACACACAGGACCTCACTGAGGTCCCCACTTGCCACAACCCTGCATTTGATGCAATGACACCGGGAGTCTTATGTCCTCCCCAAGGCCTGAGTACATCTGCTTATCTGATTCTCACACCCACATCAGGCACCAGGTGCCAATTATCCTCATTTTACCAAGAACAGAGCTGACACACAGATCTAAAGCGCTCACCCGGTTGACCCAAGGTCACGCAGCTCCAGAGCAGAAGGTCTGGGATTTAAACCTGGGTAGCTGTAATCCCAACACTCAGGAGGCTGAGGCAGGAGGATTGCTGTGAGTTTCAGACCAGCCTGGGCTACAAAGTGAGCTCAGGGCCAGCCTGAACTGCACAGCGAAACCCTGTCTCAAAAAGACCAAACTTGGGTGGCTTGCATCCAAAGCAGCAGTTTTTTGTTTTCTTGGTGCTAGCAACTGAGCTACATCCCCAGCCCACGTTTTTTATTTTTTATTTTGAGACAAGGTCTTACTAAATTACTGTATTGCCCAGCCTTGGCCCAAATTTGCACTCTTCCTGCCTCAGCCTCCCAAGTGCTGGGATCACTGTCGTGAACCACCAAACCTGGCTCAGGGCAATCTTATCCCACAGACTCCCACAATCACTTGGCCTAGTGTTAAAACAGTCTACCAAGTAGAGAGGCTTTGGTCAAATGGGATGCCACCAAATCCCGGCAACTCTTCACCAATAAAGGCGATAGGACCTTCCTTCAGGATCTGTTTAACTGAAAGCCTGCAGGGTGCAGTGGCACAAGGCTGCCATCCCAGCGCCTGGGAAGCTGAGACTTCGCAGGCAGGTCAAGGGCAGCCTGAAGTACATGGGGAGATGCTGTCTTAAAAGCAAACAGCAGACCCCTGCAGGCAGAGAAGCAAGGTTCACGACCCTGGACACGGCTAGGCAGAGTGCACACAGGGGCCTCACAGGAAGCCCAGAGCAGGTCTGGGTCTCCCCTGCTCCCTCTCCTTGAGCCAGGCTCTCATACTACCGGAAAGCTAGGTTTGGGTTTGCAATCCACCAAAACATCAAATTAAAGAGGCCAAAGAGAAAGTCCTGCAGGCAAGCACACCAGCTGGGTGGCCCATAGGGGGCTGCTGGGAAGAAAGCAAGAGAAAAATCCAGAGCTGACAGGCACAGAGGCACCCAAGGGCCACCATCTGGGACCCCTTGGCCCACGGCCCACCCGAGGACAGCTCTGTTGGTCCTCTCAGTGGGGCCAGAGTGCCAAGACAGACCAAGACAGGGGCTGCTGCCTAACCAGTGGAGAGATTCGGGACTCAGAAAAACCTAGGTTAAAAGGCCAAAGTTGTTTTAAACTCGATCAGAAAAAGAATAACAAAACAAGAAGTGCACCTGGATGTGGTGGTGATACCTGCAATCCCAGTGCTCAGAGGCTGAGGCAGGAGGGTTACAGCAAATTCAAGGACAGCCCGGGCTACAGGGAGTTCATGGGCAGCCTGAACTACACAGCAAGAGCCTGTCTCCAAAGGGAAAAAAGTCACAAACCAAGAGGAAAAGAATGGAGTTAAACACCTGTTTCTTGTTGTTGTTTGGCAGTGTTGGGGTTCGCCAGGAACTTGTTGTATATCCTATGCAAGTGCTCTACCCCAAGAAAATATCTCCAATAATGACTCTCCCTAGTAAGGTAAATCAAATACCTCAACAATTAAACAAATAGTGTCAATATATAAGGTAAAACAAGGAAGCCCACAATCCTTTTTATTTCTTTTTTCTTTTTGGTTGAGACAAGGTCTCGCTCACTACGTAGCTGAGGCTAGCCTTGAACTCACAGCGAGTCTCCTGCCTCAGCTTCCTGAGTCCTTGGATTGCCGCCATGCACCATCATAGCTGCCAGGAAAACATGGCAGGGAACAGGCTATTTCTCCCCCTGGGAATCAGAATGGCAGCAAAAATCCTAAAAGCATGTAAACTATAGTCTTCCCGTTTTCTTCTGGGAACATGTCCAAAGGAAATAACCCGACAAATGCATGAGGAGGCAGGTAATAAACAGGGTGCTCCTACTGTAAGTGGAGACAATTAGTAGCAGTCAACATGCACTGCCAAGGTGCCAGGGCTTTTGTTGATCCTGGGCACAACCAAGTAGGGAGACTGAGGCACACACAATCTTTCCTCTTCACAAGCTCTTCTACAGTGATGAGGTCTCCAAGGGCTCTAACAGAAGGCAAGCTCGGGACCCCCGAGGGAGCCAAGCCATAATTACTTCCAAATATTCCAACGAAGCCTAGCCTGGAAGCGTGCACCTGTCATCTCAGCACTCTGGAGGCTGAGGCAGGAGAGCTGTAGACATTTGAGGCCAGCCTGGGCTACAAAGTGAGCTCAAGGCCAGCCTGAACTACACAGTGAGACCCTGCCTCAAAAAGACAAAACAACAAACCCCACCTCTGCTGTGAAACAGCGGGACTATGAAACTGACCACAGCAGGCTGGTGGGGAGAGAAACCCTGGAAGGAAGACCCGCAGACACATCCCGGCAGGAAGGCCCCGGCTTCCGAGAAAGCATAGCAAGGGATTCCCCTGAGGTTAGTCTAAGTTTCCATGAGTTACACCGGAGGGTGGCTTGATTCCCAAGAGCCTCCTTAGGAGCCACCTATGTGACATCAACCCTGTACCCACCTGGCAAAACCATCTCTAGTCCATCGGTTCTGGGAATGGTGGTGCCTGACCTGACGTCGGGACACCAGGTAAACTCCCAGGCTCTGCGGCTCACTTGGTGGCCTTACGTAGGTCCTAAGAGGCCTGGATGATGTCAGGTGCGGGATGAAGAGGCCACTTGCAAACCTAAAATAGAACCTCCTCAGCGGAGGAGCAGGAGCACCAGCGATACAGGGCTCCTTCCAGCCGGCAGACAGAAGCGCTAGTGAACCTTGCCCCTGCCCCACACCCCATCCCCTCCCTCTGCACCTCCACCCTGGCCTGAACGAGCTGCTCCTTGCCCTAGGCTATGCCTGGCAGTGGAGGGCAACTGGCAGCAGCAGGAGGAAAAAGCGTGGACTAAGCTACCTTTGAACCACCTGTGTAGTGCACAGGGACCACCACGTTCAAGCAGTGTGCGGATTGGGGGAGCAGGGGTCCTCCCCCAAACCTCAGTGTTCCCAGCAATGCCTGCTTGCGGAGGAGAGCAGAGCTCCCGCCATACTGGCTCCAGACATATGCTGAAGGCTGGCAGGGGCTCACTGGCAGAGGGCTTCTGGGTGCACATGCACTGTGTACAGGCTGAGCTCAGTCAGGTACAGCCTGCCCCCCTCTCTGCCCAAACCCTCCCAGGAGCCCCCATGTCCTGACAGAGGAAGCAGCCCATCCGACAGCTTCTTGGAAGATACAAATGAATACAGCAGAGGGCATTAAAGACTCCTTACCTGAAGTCCTGCCCACTGCACCTGCTAACACAGAGGCCAGCTGAGTTGCCCACGTGCTGTGCTTTGAGTACCACTGTGTTTTCACGCCCCCCCCCTCCTGCCCACTCCCAGGCCCCTCGCCTTGGTAGTCTGGGTACCTGGGGACAAGGACTGTTTCACTGTGAGCCTCATCTGCTGATGATGCAGGATGATTGGAATGAGAGAGGTTTTCTACCTTGATGACCCCGAGGATACGCAACCTGAGATAAGCTGGGGCCACCAGCCCATCTCCACCTCCAACCCCCGGGGCAAGGAACTGGGTAAGCTTTTCAAGGCCTCTGAGCTTTGCCCTGAGAACCAGGCTTTACTGCCACCACTCCTAGTGCCCCTGGCACCTCCTGCTGGCTGAGCCCAACCCAGCCCTTCCTCGGTCTCCATCCCCACCCCACCCCCCGCCCTTTGTTCTCCAGCTATCTGTGGTACCAGATGCAACTGGGCCACACAGTAGGAGCTAAATAAATGGATCTGGAATGAAGGCAGCTTCCCTGCCTACCTGCACCCACACAAAGCTCCTCTTCCAGAATTCCTAGAACCCTTGTGTGCTAAGTCCTACACAAGCAGCCACGCCCCCACCAGGCACAGGCCCGAAGTGGCTAACTGCAGAGTGGTCTCAAAAGTGACAGGTGTAAGAGCCTGGTCCACCTCAGACCTTGGGGACCTTGGGAGGCCTTGGGGACAGTCAGGCCTGGGCCGAGCACAGGGCAGCAAGTCCTACAGGGAAAGTTCATGGTAAGCTAGACAAGTTGGCTGAGGAGACCTTTTCTGTCACCAAACACAACCATCAAGTGGGTATGCTGGTACATGCTCATACTCCCAGCACTCAGGAGGCTGAGGTGGGGGATCCCTGGGAGTTCTAGGCCAGCCTGAATGAGATAGCAAGACTCTGTATCTAATAATAATAATAATAATAATAATAATAATAATGATAATAATAATAATAATAATTTAGGAAATAGGATCATCATCCTTATCCATTTCCCATCACAAGGATGTTGTGGGGCAGAGTGCAACATCCCAGGAGTTAGGGGGCTGGCCGGGATGGGTGCGGGCATGAGTCTGGGACACTTTACTATTCCTCCTGGGCTCCCCCAACACACCTGCCCCCAGCTCATGCACCTTTTTTGCCTAGGCTAAAAAAAAAGCCTCCATCCCTTGAGGCCTGAGTGAGTAAGGCAAAGGGCAATTCAGCAGGGCTGGCTGGAATGTACACGGGAACTTCGTTCTCAAACACACACACACACACACACACACACACACACACACACACACGGGGGAAACAAAGGGGAAATTGAACAAGCCCGCTGTCAGCCGGCTATGTGGTATTCACTCAGTCACCCTTGACTTCCAGGCCCAGAGCCTAGGGCGGAAATGCAAGCCCAGGCCTCAGGCCCTTCCTGCCTGCCTCCAGGCCTACACCTGCAGGGACCTTAGCGAGGTGCTCCTTTCAACAATGTCTCCAGGTGCCTAGCTGGCTTAGCCCAGTGTCCCCAGTCCGGGCTGTTCCCCTAATTCCCCTATGTCCCTCCTCCTAGGACATAGCCAGGAGAAGCACAAGCTGGGGGAATTCCTTCCTCTTACTGGGGGCGAGACAATATGAAAGGGAAGTGAGGCACTGGGTTCTCCTTGGCTGTGTCTGCTTGGATCCCTCTTTTCTCTGACCCTTTGTCACTGTCCCCCTCCACCATGACACGTGATGGCTCTAAGGTCCAACCCAATTTAGGCTGCTGAGCCTAAATTTCCTCTTGGAATGGAGCAAAATGGTCTGTCCACTCCCAAGTCCTGTGCTGAAACACAGGAAAACCACAGGGTCCCTTGCTTCCTCCTGCCTTGGAGGGGGGCTGGGACACTGAGAAAAGCAGAGAGAGGACAGGATGGGAGCGGAGGTACCCAATAAACTGCCTCAGTGCCTGCTGTCCTGATGGTCACCGGAAGCTGGGGAAAATATACTCTCCACAAAGCTCTGAGAGAATCAAGGCTAGGTCTCCAGTATACTCCGAAATGTTACTGTTTTCTGTGAAGTCTCACCCCTCAAGGAAGGACAAGGAAGGGTTGGTTTTATGTAAAGATCCAGGTCTGCTGGTGGCAATGGCAGGAAACTCAATCCAGGAGAGGAATCACAGCCACACCCCGAGGAGCTGCTGTCTCCCCACTCCAAGAAAGGTAGAGAGGCTGCCTTGCAGGACAGAGGCAATATGGTTCAGCAGATGGAGAGAGCTCTACAGCAGGAAGCATACAGGGCCGAAACTGGAGGAGCCTGATTTGTGTTTTTTTTTTAAGCCTGCCAGCCTGCCTACAGTGGAAAAGCCCGGGCAACAGAAAAGCCCTCAGGATTGGGGTAACAGAGATGGGTTCCTGGAGAGGCCAGGAAGCAGGGGAGAGAAAGGGGAAGGAGCCAGGAGGTCTCCACAGAAAGCAGGGGACTGGGGATGGGGAGGGGACTGAAGGGTGGGAAGCAGCTGGGTTGGTCTGGTGACAATGAGACATCAGGTCCCAGGATTTTGAGAGGGTGATAGCAAGCTTCCAGCCTAAACAGATGGAATGGTGGGGTTATTTCCAAACCGCAGTAGGGAAGTTGGTCACAGGGGAGGGCCCCAGGGAGGGAAATTCTGCCTGTCGTGTTGAATTTAAAATGGAGGTTAAAAAAAAAAGTGTATCACAGTCTTCTCAGCACAGAAGAGGTCCAATCAAACACCTCTGACCCCAGGGAGGGCCACTGCTCTGGAAGGTAGAGCGGGATGTAGGGCCTGGCCTCTGCTGTGGGCAGAGGACTCTCCCTATATGGCCTGGCTGTCCAGCAAGTCTCTCTACCTCCCCAGATGGTTAGGGAAGTCATCCTGGAGTTGATGTTCCATCATGCAACCAGGCATGGTGACACACACCTGTAATTCCAGCACTCAAGCTGAGGCAAGAAGATCACTGCAAATTCCGGGCCAGCCTAAGGTACATAGTGAGTTCAAGGCCAGCCTGAACTATATAGCAAGATCCTGTCTCAAAAAAGTTTCATCCTGCAGTTGATCAAGAACTTTGTACTTTCTATAGGGGACACTTCACCTAGGGAAGGTGTTTCTCCCCTCAGCCACTTCAGATCTAGGAAGAAAAATTGGTCATCTCCTTTCTTTGGGGCTCTGGGCTTACACAAATGCCATCTTTCTGTCCCCAGCCACAGCAGTGATTCAGGCCATTTACTCAGATCCCACGTTAATGAGTTTTTTTTTTCTGTCACCTAATTAGTTCACAGTGAACTCAGCCTGGAAAGAGAAGATAGAAACAGGCTAGGAAAAGGACGGAAGACAGCAGACTGAGGGAAGGCGACAACAAAGAGCAGGGCTTTAGGTCGAAATGAGGCTCTCGAGTCCACCCCCCAAAAGATCCAATAGTATTTCCCCAGCTATGGGAATTTGTAAAAACAGGAAGAGAGGGTTCAGGTGTAGGAGCCCCCTGGGCCTCGCTCAAAGAGGTGCAGACGGGAATGAGGCCCTGACCACAAGACCAAGTACTGGACAGGCCCCCACCCGTAAGCCCGTGTCAGCAGCAGCCAGCCCTGGCTCTCCCCCAGGATTGTGAAGACTGATCCTAGCACCTGCCGGTGGGCGTCCCCTTCAAACTGAGTCGGAGGCGCAAGCAGATGGTCCAGGATAAGGCTCATCTGCCCTAGCTTGCTGGAAGGTCACCATGCCACTGAGGTGTGGGCACCGCAGCACACACCCACCCACACCCCACCCCACTCCGCCATCATACCAGAGTTAGTGGGGCATCTTGCAGCAGCCACAAGTCCTGGCCCAAAAACCCAAAGAATGGAACGCTGGGCATAGCAGTGGCCTGGGGTTTCCGGTTCCCAACGCCTGACGCAGCCTCCCTGGAGGTCAGTGGCAGCAGTCCCGCGCATGCCTCAGGAATGAGGAGACTAGGGTACCCTGTGCTTGAGGACCCGGCCCAGGGCCCTGAGGGCCAGTTGGAGGGTTCCCACAAGGACGCAGCACCCCTGCCCTGCTCCAGACCCTGCCCATCGTCCGTGCCATGGAATGGTGGGGTGTGCGTCGCGAGAGGACGCCAGTCCGGGAAGACTGCCATTCACTAACGGAGGTTCCTATCACCCGCCTTACCAGGAGGCAACAGCTACGGAGCCTCCAGAGCCTCAGCCCCAACTCCCGCCCTCTCCAGGCCCTCAGTCCCCAGCCTCCCCACCCTCCCCAGCCATGCCTCACCATACTCGGCCCTGGGCCCCAAAACCTCTGCGACTCCCAGGACACCGGTCCCAGGAGCAACACCACCCTCGCACAATGAAGCATGACCCGCGAAAAACATGTCCCCTGGGGCTGGACCAATCCCCCCCCACCCCAGAGTGCCCCCAGACTAGACATGGTGAGGCCTGGATGCGTGCTCTGCAGCGTCCCGCAAACCGCGTGGCCTGACCTCAGGCGCGCCAGGAGGACACCTCTGCCGAAGATAGTGAAGGCCGCCCGACGCGGGAGAGTCCACCGCGCCCCTGCACCCGTGGCCCCAGGTTCCGCTCACCCTCGATGGAGATGACGTGCTCCCGGATCTGGTTCTGCAGCGCCAAATCCTCGATGCGCTCGATCAGGTCGTAGATGGCGTAGATGTTGGGATGCACTGATTCGAAGCGCTGGATCTCCGCGCGGATGGCCGCAGAGTTGGAGAGCGCGAACTGCTGGGGCGGCCCGCCTGCCAGCTGCTGCGAAGGGCCGCCGCCCCCCGCCCCCGGCCCCGCGCCGCCGAACTGCCCGCTGCCACCGGCACCCCCGCCGCCGCCGCCGCCGCCCCCCGGAGCTGCCAGGCTCTGCTGCTGCTGCGGGCTCTGCCCCCCGCCGGCCTGGAAGTTCATGGCTCCGGAGCCGCGGGCCCGAGCGGGGCCCGGGGCGGCGCAGTGGCGGCGGCGAGCAGGCGTGCGGGGCTGGCGGGGCCGGGACTACGGAGCCGGCTGCGTGGGGCTATTGCATGGGGCCGGGGGCCGAGGCCAGGAGGCGCCGCCACGTACGCTGTGGCCGCCGCCGGGCGCTTCCCAGCGCCGCGATCCCGCTGCCTCGGCGCTGCCTTCAGCGGCAACAACAACGGGACCGGGAGCGCGCGGCCCGGGCCCTCCCCCCGCGTCATGCGCACGCACCACCGCCCCCGCCGGCTCCGGCACACGCAGCCTAGCCCCCCTCCCCGCCGCCCCCGCCCCCGCCCCCGCCCCTCCTGCGCCCGCCCCAGCGCCCCCGCCCCTCGCTCGCTCACTAGTTCGCGGGCACTGCAGCCTCCGCCCCCGGGCGACGCGCGCGGGCTCAGACGCCCGGCCCCTCCCACCGGGCCTCGGCCCTTCCGCTAGATTGCTGCCCCCATCCCCGCTGCCTGCGGCGCTATCCGCCAGCGGGCACAGCTGCCCCGGCCACCCCTGGGTCGACTGTCGCCTTGCCCTTTCTGCGCTAGCCTGTGGCGGGGGTGGGGGGCGGAGGGGGGGCGGGGGTGGGTATCGGATCTCCGGACACGTCTGAATAGTGTCCTGTGCCTGGGGTTGCTGATTTATGCAATTGATTGGCCAAGGAGCCCTGGGCCCTACTAAGCCTCGCTCACGATGTCCTGCCTTCAGTGCGGCACAGGCTTCTCTGTCCCTAGGCCCAGAGGTCAGCCCTAGAGACCACCCTGCCCTCCAGGTCCTCTCCATGGCTCCCAGCCAGAGGCTCCCCCGCTGGCCACAGCGAAGAAGCTGAGATGGCTCCCTTCCTATTTCCTTTTTATCTTGAAAGCATCATTAGAAGGTTTCTGGAAATTACACTTTAAACAACTGTCCCTACTCAGTCTTCTTGTAACCAGCCTCTCCTGAAGGACGGTCTTTGCCAGACGGGTGGTGGGGGGTCACTGAATGCTGCCCAACCCCACTCATACATAGAGGAAGAACAGGGAGGAATTATTCTCCCATGCTCTCCTCCTTCAAAAGACTCACCAGTCACATAGCTCCCATAATTTTCCTCCATCTCACCTCCTTGTCCATGCAGCCCTTCCACTCCTGTGGCCAAGGAGCTTCCTCCAGTGTTCCAACTTACCGCATTCCCATTGCCTAAGCCATCTGCTACCCATCCCCAGAACAGGTTTACGAAAACCTACAAGACACAGCCCGTACAGGACAGTGGCCACCACCAATAAATCTCCCAGGGCTCTGCCCAGCTATTTTTTGAGTACCATTGACACATGTCATCATTTTGCACACACTTGCATTTCCCAAATCAAGCATAAAGTTGTATAGTATTCCACTAATTACTCCACCCAACGCGTTTGTTCACCATACCTAAATTTCTCTTCGGAATTTCTCTGTCTCTTCCTTTGGAAGGACCACCTTCCTTCCAAAGGGCCAGACAGAAAGATAGCTTTTACTGAGTCTGGGCTGTATCTGCAAATATACTAGGTGAGCAGAAAATCTAACTCTGCTCTTTTGTAACTGGAAAGGCATCACTAACATTTAAGATGCTTGATTAGAATTGTCAGGGAAGCCAGGCTCAGTGGTGCATGCCTGTAATCCCAGCACTCAGGAGGCAGAGGCAGGAGGATTGCTGTGAGTTCAAGGCCAGCCTGGGTAACAAAGTGAGTTCAAGGCTAACTTGAACCACATAGTGAAACCCTGCCTAAAAAAAAAAAGAACTGTCAGCAAGAAACTGCACCACTTACCAGCACCTACCTGTCTTAGCACTGATAGGCTGTCTACCTATCTGCTATACTAATATACTAATAGGAAGAAGCAGATAGTAGATAGCCAAGGCAACATTTGGGCCATTTGCTCCCACAAACAGATTATGAGCTATAAGAAGATGACAGCCTTTTCGATCAAAAGTGGCCTGTAAAGTCCAGGATGTGAAATTTCTGTGGCTGCAGAAGTTTAAAAGAAAGAAGGAAACTTTATAGAAATTAGTGGTCACAGGCCCTGATGGGATTCACTTTTGTCTACAGATAAACACTCTTAAGGACCCAATTTCTCAGCCTAGGTTTGGGTGGAGGGAGCACATGAATACTAGCTAAGTAAATATCTACTGAGGGGCACATACTTTATAACATTTAATAAAAGGTCGAATTTTTGTGTGTGTGTGCCGGGGATTGAACTCAGGACCTCGAATTTGCCAAGCAGGCACTTAGGCCGCTGAGCTAAACCCCCGCCAAAAGGTCGAATTTCTGCCAGGTGTGACGGCACACACTTGTAACCCTAGCACCCCAGAAACTGAGGCAGAAGAATGGTATATCAAGTTCGGAACCAGCATGGGCTACATACGGAGTTCAATGCCAACTTGGACTACATTGTAAGACCTTGTATTAAAAAAAAAAAAAAAAAGTTGAGGGCAGGTATTTAGCTCAATGGCATAAGGCTGGCAAGTACAAGATCACGAGTTCCATCCCCGGTACCAAAAAACCTGAATGTTGAGTGACTTCCTTACACTTGTCATATGAACTATATTTTGACAATGAATAAATTTAAGTTTAGAGAGATTTAGTAGCCCAACTGAGATCATGTGCCTATTGGCACAGTATAATTAGGATTCTTAATGTTTGTTCCATTTCCTGGTCCACGAGTCTTTCACAGTCCTGCAGACGCTAAAAGCAGGCAAAGAGAGGGGACAGCTCCCCGGCTTGGTGTCGGTGTCCTCAGCTAACTGCAGATGCAACTCACACCTCCGGAGCTCTGGGGACCTAGGCTGCCTTCTGTCCTCCCCTCACCCCGACATCGGTGGAGGCCGGTAAAGGACCACATGGGCTCCCCCAGCCTCCCTCCTTGCCTCATTGGCATTAATGCTGTGACGTGCTCGGGCTGACGTTGGTGTCTGGAGTGATAGATACCCCCCACCTGACTGCCGACCGCAGAGGGGGCGGGCCCGCAGCCGCCCAGCGCTCAGAGGGCCAGCACCGCCCCCGCCACCCCGAGCCGCCTGCGCAGTCCTTTCGGCTGTCGGTAAGCACCAGGATCCGCAGGCGGACTCAGCACGTGGGTGCGCAGGGAGCGAGGCCGGGACTGCGCGGTGGACTACAAGTCCCACAATGCTCAGGACCGCGGCGGCGCCAGCGAAGGAGCGGAGCCCCAGGTGTCTGCGACCTCGGCTCCTCCCGCCCGGAAGTGCCCGAGGGGCCGCGATGGAGCTGGCGGGGCCGAGAGGTAAGTTACTGCGCTCGCCCCGCCCCGGGATCACCCGGGCTCTCCCGAGGCCCGGGGGGCGGGAAGATGGGAGGGGTGATGGGCAGCGGGGTGGAAAGGGCGCAGCCCGGGTCCCTGAGGGGTTTGAGGTCTGGGGGCCGGTAGGCATAGACAGGCTCCCCGAAGAGGAGGCACGGAGTCGGGGCGCCGCGGGGGTGGTGGGTGGCCTTTTGTTGGGACCAGGAAGGGGCCGAGTTGGCTGGGTGGCATCGCGCAGAGACTCTAGATTGCCCAAGGGCGGAGTTTGACGACTGGTGTGGGGGTAGCTCTGGGGATACGTCCTTTATGGCGCGCGTGGGGTTTCGGTTTTCAATACGGGGGTGGAGCAGGGGACCCAGAGACCCCTTGTCTGCCCCTTGGAGAAACTTGAGAAACTGAAGCTTAGGTGATCTTGGAGGGAAGTAGGTGAAAGAGCAAATAAACTGGATGAAGTGGATGAAAAGTGTGTGTAGGTAAGCGTGGAGCGAAGTTTGGGGAGGGTTAAATGTAGCAGAGTTGTTTAAGAAGGTCAAGGGCCTCACCGTAGGGAAAGTTGGGAGGCTGAGGCCAAAGGATCTCCGTGAGTTTAAGGCCAGCCTGAACTGCATGTTGAAATCCTGGCTCAACAGTAACAACAAAGAGACCCAGAACTCAGTCTTACAAAGTTTGGACTTGAGATGTGGTAATGGGAAGGGGCACTAAAAAACAAATTTGGAGGTCAGAGCAGTCTGTGCCCGGGGGTGGGGAAGGCAACAAAAAAATCAGCATGGTGGGAGAGTGGAGACGGGGCGGGTTGGGGGCCTACTGGAGTCGGAGG
>PVJX010017368.1:0-38400 GCA_004027295.1 Dolichotis patagonum
AGGTTCCTCTAGTTTTGTTCTTGATAAAGAATGAATAAAGTTTGGGGCATGAGGTTAAGGAGACAGCAGTAAAGTTCAATCACTGGAATGAGCAAGCTCATGCAAATGGGAGGGAAAATGGCAGGAGCCCCATGGTGTTGTGTTTAGGAAATTAAAATTGTTACGCATCTCTAGGTTTCTTATTGGCTCTTCTAGACTATGACTGACAACGCACTTGACAGACAGACAAATGATATCAGCTGAATCCATTGTATATGTCCTTTGCCATGATTCATTGTGCTATAAGTGGGTATGTGACATGGAGTCCACATGCATGATACTTCAGCGAGCTCCAGATAAAGAAAAACTACTGTGGATCAAGTGCGAGAATCTGATGCACAAGTGTCTTTTGGAATTTAAGAAATTTCTAGGACAGGCTCAGAGATTTTTGTTTTCCTTATCTGTATCTCTAAGTATACCTTAGAAGCAAGTTTGAGGCACTGGCCCTGGGACAGTGCCCAACTTCAGGAGCATGGAGGTGAGTGGCCCACACCCCAACTGTGCCATCTTTATTACAATGACAAAACCACAAACTTCCAGTTACGCAGTTAGGTGAGGCTCTGTTTCATGTAGTTGTAAAATTGTTATTGTAAGAACTAGTTAGTATATCTTGAGTTCCAACAAATTCTCTAATATTCTATATAGCATGTTGTAGAACTGTCAAATAATACAGGGTTAGATCATTTTCTACTCCCATTTTCTGTCAGAAAAAAAAAAAAAATGAGTACAACATAGTTAAATAATTCGTCCAGGATTGGAAAACTAACACATGGTTTAAGGATTGAACCTCATTTTCTGAATCTGGAATATGGTACTCCTAAGAGTTGTGCTAGCTAGATGGATCATTTAAAATTTTATTATTAATAGTAGCATTCTAAAACATTAAATTACTGCTTAAGACTCCAGCATAAATAATAGACTATCAATCTCTCCACAATGTGTATTTAAAATAATAGTAATAATAAAATACTTTAATGATTGGAAAAATTTTGCCCACAGTTATTGTGATCTTAGTTTGCTGAAAATCACCACCTAAAGCAAGGTAAACAATGATATCAGAAACACACATTTTTCATATAACTTGCCAAGCTAAGCCTTTTTCAAGAAAGTCAGTTATTCATTATGTGTATGTGTGTTTGATTTAAAGCCTTTTCTTCTCCTGGGGATAAATAAGGTACTTAGTTTCAAGAAAGGCTTGTTCAGGGCTATCATACTCAGTGGCATTACATAAATGTGCATTTTTATATATCAAATTAGAGATTGCCCCAATGCAGTACACAGGATTGATCCATCACCAGATAGAGACATGGTTAGGCCATCACGAGATCACTTGGCACATCCTTTTCATGCAATAAACTTTAGAATGAGAAAGTCAAAAATCCAAAAGAGAGAGAGAGAGAGAGAGAGAGAGAGAGAGAGAGAGAGAGAAAGAAAGAAGCCTTGGCTTTGTGGTCAAGGGGGAAAAGACTGTTCAAACTGCATTTTCCTGCAATTCCTGCTGAGCAGGCTATTGAAGTGGTAATAAGGCGAAGGCATGGCCGCTGGCCTTAGCATTTGTAGCACTGGTCTCCAGGTTCCTTTCCCATGAAGCACATCATGCAGAAAGGCCGGCTGCAGGCATCTGCTGGCAGCCTCTCTAAGTGTATTCTGACAGCTAAACCTCTTTATCCTCATTGAGAAACGCTGCAAAGTTCGCCTCATGCCTACTGATTCTGTTTCCTCCTCAGTATTGTTTATCTAAACATTATTTTCACATAATTGTCATTCTGAAAATTTTTCAAGTACTCAAATTATCGTTTGCCATAATGCCAAAATTAATAGAACTTTTTTTCCATAAAACTGCCATAGAGAAATGAGTGCTTTGAGAATAAAAAGAATGGAAAATGAGGGCTTTTTTCTGTTCTTATCACGTTACTTAATTCAGAAATCTAAACACAGGTCACATTCTCCTTTAAAAGAAACTTTGAAAAAAAGAACTTGATAGAGTTTCTAATATCTGGAATCAATGTAGTTCTTAGGAAGAACCATGGACCATTCAATGATACACAGAACAGTTTATATATCTTGTTCAAAATATGTTAGCAAAATCATAGTTGGCCAGAATCACTAAATAAACATTCCAGAGGGAAAGGCTCCAAAATTAAAACTGCCCAAATTTGATTATCTCTGAATTCACAGAACAGTCAAGTTTAAAGGAAAGAATTGTAACAAACCTTCTCCGGGTGACTACTCACAATTCCATGCAGAAAAGAAAAGACAACAATATTTTGTTTTGAGTTTCTCACATCAGTTTGATGGAAAAATCAAAGTTGGAGTCAAATTCTTAAAA
This sequence comes from Dolichotis patagonum, assembly GCA_004027295.1. Classification (NCBI taxonomy): domain Eukaryota; kingdom Metazoa; phylum Chordata; class Mammalia; order Rodentia; family Caviidae; genus Dolichotis; species Dolichotis patagonum. The sequence goes on from PVJX010017368.1 coordinate 2,369, forward strand.
TATTTACGGCAGTATTTTCATTTTCACACATCCTAGTTTCTCATTTTAACTAGGAGTAAGGTGGTCTCTGATTTCATGAAAGATCTTAAAGTATAATAGTAAGAGTAATGAGATATGAAATTTTACTCTGTCTTATTGCTGCTTCTTTATAATGAAAACCTAGTGCATTATTGCTCTGTAGATGACTCATTTCAGGTTTTCCTTCTACATTGTTTTATTTATTTGTAAGTATATAAAATTAATGCAAGTAATACACTTGGGGATGATAGACTACTCTTTGCCTGTCACTTGGACCTGTGCAGTGCCCCAGTCCACCTCACCTCTTTAACCTAAAGGTTATTACTAGACTCAGAGATAACAAAACAACAACAAGGACAACAATAACGACAGCAGCAACAACCCTGAGCCTGCCCTAAAAGATTCTTGATGGAAAACCAGGATGCTTGTGTGTCAGTTCTGTCCACATGATCTACAGTAGCATTTGCTCACTTGGACCTGACTGAAAGTTTATGCATGTGGACTGCATCTCATTCAATGATGCATTTAGTTATGATGGAGTAACTCATGCACAAGGACCTGCCCAGTGGATACAACTGACATGACTCAGCTCTCTGCCAGTCACATTGTTAATCATGCCTGAGAGACCCAATGGGAGGCATCTCAGATCTGACACATTTTAAATCCCTGAACCCAATGACCTCAGTGTTAGTGCTACTTCCCTTTTGTCCTGCAGAAGTTCCCTCATTCTTATGATTCTTGTCAGGGACTTCGTCACCCATAGTAACAAAAGTGCTTAGGAAACTTCTGGGTTGTTCTCTGCCTTACTCACTTATTGCTGGGACAAAATACCTTCTCCTACAGTTTAAAGGAGGAAGGGTTTTATTGTGGTTCACAGCTTATAGAGTTTTCAGTATGTAGTCAACTGGCTCCCAGGCAGGATTGTGTGGCAGAGGAGCAAGGCAGACAAAAATTGCTGACATTGTAGTGGCCTAAAAGCAGAGAAAGTGAGGAGTGGAACCAAGACAAGAGTTAAACCCTTCCAAATCATGCCCTCAGTGACACCTGCCCTCTGACAAGACCTAAATTTCTAACAATAAAACAGCTATAAAGTACTCATAATCATCTCCCAGAAGTCCTACCTATAATCTCATGATTTGAGTACATTTAGATATATACTATATCAGCTTCTAAAATAATACAATGATATGAAATAAATATACCTTTTTATGGCACTAAAACTCCTGATAAGACTTTCTCTGCCAGTCAATCTCTTCTTTCTCTAGGTTATTGTGTAGCCAAAAAGATGAATAAAAGAAATTGAAAGTCATCACTCTACACTTAGCTTAGGGTTTAGCCTTCACCTTTTTCATTTCCTACTCAAGAAATATTTACTGTTAAGCAGGGAGAAAGGAATTATATAGGAAAGTAGTTGCAGTAGCACATCAGAAGTTTTCATAAAATCCATCATTATTCATTTCACACAATATCATCGGACTTTAATATATTTTAACAGTTTATGGTATGCATACAGAATACTGTTTGTATCTAGATATCCTCCCCCAAAGTCTTCTGCAGTCATGGAGTGGCAGGATTTTTCAGAGGCAGCTGAATCTAGATTTTGTGACTGATTCACAGTGCAGTGCTGGGATTGAGGGTGCTGGGATTAAGACTAGGTGATTGCTGGATCAGTTCACTGATTAGATAGGCACCATCCTAATCCCAGCAGTCTGCATAAGACAAAAGGTGCAGAAAGAGACTCGTTTTCCCCTTTTTGCTCTCTTGTTGCTTTTGCTGTCTTCTTCGGCTATGGACTGTTGCCCCTCTGCCATGCTACCCAACCTGGGAGCCAGCTGATTCTGGACTGAAACAACCACAAACTGTGAGCTAAATTAAACTTCCTAAACTTTGGGCATTGTCAGGTATTTGGTTTCAAGGAGAGAAAAGTAAGAAAAATACTATGTTTTATATTAAAGTGATGCTGCATGTCGATTTTTTTAAGTAGACCAATGACCCAAGCTCAAGGCCGTGCTGCACGGAAATCATTTTACAAACTGTAGAAGACTGACTGACAGTCATTGTGATAGTATTGCAATGACCAAATGGTGACCCCCAAAAACAGATGAATTAACTTCTGGAGATTCCCTCTAGTGCTAAAGCCCTAAGATTCTTTCTATTGTCTGCAAAGTATGCAAAATGTGGAAATGAAAGAATTTGTGCCCTAAGGTTATCTTAGTGTTTAAAAATACAAATCAGAGATAGCAAAAGACTTTGGGGAATGGATAAAATACTGTGAGAAAAGATGAAAGAATTGATAAGAACAAAGACAAAGAAATAATGAAAATCTTGGCAAGTTAATCAAAAGGAAAAGTGCTAAATGTTTAAATGACAAAAGTGTTCGTGATATAAAACAGGAAACATTTTAACAAACATTTCTTCGCATCCAAAAATGATAGAAGTGGAGGCAAGAGATAATGTGTTCTCACAAACTGTCAGAAGCTTTCACAGTTTCCATTCCTTTTGTGAATTCTTTAGACAATAATGAATTACACTAAATGAAAATATGCAACCTTTATATTTTAGCATCTTTGTAACATTAATCTACTAATTATGTGATACATTCAAGTAGGTAAGTTGATATTTATTCCAAACCAAACATTTTTTCATTTTGAATTTGAAGGATTGTTGGAAATCATTTTGTACACAGTATGAACTTTAATGCACAGATTTTCTCCCCTTTATATGAAAGTATCTTTCCAGACTTTCTCAGGCCTAGGGCATAACCAGCCGCCTTACCCCTCTTAATTCCAAGTGAATAGACAAAATGTTTCACTTTGGAAGGAAGAAAGAGATCTGTATCTTAGAAGGGATGGAGCAATACTGAAATTCTCTGCCATTTCTATACTAACTATTCTTGCTGGAAAAACTAACAAACTTGTGGAAGATAAGATAGCGATTTGAGGCAAATGGAGCCATCCATCTCCTTGGAGGTAGGTTTGAATAATTTTACCCCATTTTTTCAAAAATGAATGACCTCCTTCCATTTGGTCATAAGTAAGCAAATGTTTGTGAGCCTATGACCCTAAGTAGTTGATAATCTTTTGACTCAGTCTCTTAAATATTTAAATGAAAAGACAGGGAAACAGAAAATCTGGAGAGTTTATTCAAAATCAAACACATAATATTGGAAGAAATATGAAAGGGATATAAGAATTTAACTATAGTTAAATCTCTCCCTCCCTCTCCAGCTCTCTCCTCTTTCTTATTTTCCATATTTGTTTCCCTGAGATAAAACTTTCTTAATGGATGCAAGCATTTTACAGAATTTTAAAATCCTGACCTAGAACATAAAAGAGGCGGCAACATCATAATATTTGAAAAGTCACACAAAAATAAAATTTAAAAGAAATGATTTTTATATACTTAGTGGTTAAACATTTGAAAAAGAAAATTGGAAATTATAGAAATTATAGCCCAATTTAATCATTATGTCAGAATTTCTGCTTTTGTGAATTCTGTCAAACCTCCAAAAAATGCAGCTTAAGATGAAGACTTGAAAGTAGTTAATTTGTGGCAATCTTAACCACCAGGTACATATTCTTCAAATCAAAACAAAAGAACTACTTGAAGTAGGTGAAGAAAGGGTCAGGAATAATACACGGGTCTCATTTTGAGTTCTTACTAGATAATATTTCATGATGATTTATGTTCTACAAAATTAAGCTAAAAAGAATTTGGGAGTTCTAAAATAATAACAATAGAAAGGACACAATATTAATTTATTTCTTTAAAGATATATTTTATCTTTTAAATATATTGTAACCATTAATTTCAATTAAGAGAAATCCTGAATTATAAAGCATCATATTTAGTAGTGAGATATAAATTATATATATATATTATATATATTATATATAATATATATATTATATATATTTGAGATTTTTAAAGTACAACAGTGAGTTAAGTACATTTGTGGATATATTAGTGGTTCCTACATATTCTTGATGGTACTGCTTTATACATTTCATAGATATTTTATAAAGTATTTAAAACTACAAAACTATGGACTAATAAACTAGTGAAACACAAAGCTATATAGAAACTATAAGGGACTTCAATATTTTATTCTTATCCATGAATTCACATTATTTTTTTTTCTTAAACTCAGAGTAAATCAAGTACATGCTAATTGGCACATTTAACTCTTTAACCTAGACTGAGGTGTTCAACAAATACTATCTGTTTTCCAATTCTTTTTTAAAAGACTGATATTAAACATAAATTACAAGTAGTAAAATTCTTCCTTTTATTGTGTACATTTTGATGACTTTTTATTTAAAAAATCATTACCACAATCAAAAATTTAGTCAAGACCCTCATCCCTCAAGATTTCCTCAAACCCCATTAGAGTCCATTTCCCTTCAAATTATTCCTACTCTTGAAGGGAACTAATTTCTTTCTGTCCTTTAGTTTTCCCTCTTATACAATATCGAATAAATAAAATTATACAGTAGCTTTTTAGGTCTGACTTTCATTCCTTAGCACAATGCTCTTAAGATTCATCCATGTGGTGTTAGGCATTAGTAATTTTTTCCTTTTTAATGCTGTGTAGTATTGACATGTATGAAAATACAACAATTTATTTATCCATTCACCAGTTGAAATGCATTATGTTTTTTTCAATTTGGGAATATCATAAAAAAATCTAATCTTAACATTTGTACATAGCTCCATGTGTAGACCTTTAAGATCCATTATTCAAAGATTTTTTAACTTAGAAAATCCTAAATACATTACAGAAATATATTGAAGGGAAAACCAAGAGTACTCATATTTCTGTAGGGAACTACTCTTGTTAGCAATGTTGCCAAAAGATATCAGTCTAGAGTATTCTTAAAGTTTCCTTTACTTTAATCATGTGTTCCAGATAGCAGAGTAAATGGGAAAAGTAAAAGGAAGAAAGAGGCTGGGAATACTGTCTAAATTTTAAATCAAATGCCCTATTCTCTGTAGCAATGTCTATAATTGTAGTGTAACTGGAATAACAACAGCAACACTATAACCAGAACTAGGCAAATATCCAGATAGAAATATAATTCTTCATATATGTTAAAAATTATTTTGTTTTTTGGTTCTATGAAATCACTGCATTGTTTTATCAACTTTTAATTATCAATAACCATTATTAGCTTCAGGTTAAAATACTAATACCCAGAAAATGCAAGAGAATCAGTCACATTCATATAGCTACATTGGTAGAGCCCATGTCCAAGAGCAAGTCGTCTGACCCATTTAATACCAGTTCAATAAAATAACTGTCTTAGTAGCAAGTTAAGGTCTTCCTAATGAATGCAGCAACAGAATGCTTTTTTTTTCCTTTTTTGTACCAGAGTTCAAACTCAGGACCTTGCACTTGCTAAGCAGGTGCTTATGCAGCTGACCTATATCCCCAGAGAAACAGAACTCTTAGCATTAGGCAAAACACAGGAAAGAGAAACAGGTATGAAACCCACAGGTGCTAGCTCCATCCTGTTTCCTAGGAGTATCCTCAAAGAAGCTCCAGCATATTTGTACGATATAGCTTTACTCAAATATTAAAGCGAATATTCTTCGCTCTTCAGACGTATTGAGAAAATTTCCATAAATGAAATTCAGAACAGAAGTATTTCCAGTTATGAAAACAAATATACATATACACATATATACATATACTGTTATTATGGTTGCAATCATATAGATCTCTGCATAACAGTCAAGAGGTTAGTTGTCAACAGAATAAAATTATTTTTATATTTAACATTGAAACATTATTTTTCATTTACTTTTAAAAACAAAGTTGGAACAATAATCTGGAGCTTACAGACTCTCTGAAGTTAGGAAATATAGAGACCAATAAGATTATCAGTCAAATTTTATTAGATGTAAAAATTTAAGCCATTGAAAAGAAAAAAATCCATTTTGAAAGAATTGGGCAGTGCTCATATAATGATAAGTGATTCAAATCTGTGAATATTATTATGAAAGATCCATAACTATTATTCAAAGTTTCAGTGATAATGGAATGATATTTGCTTTATTTTTTCATGAATGAACTCTAATATGCTTAAAACTTTTTTCCCCACAGCATATCGCCTTATTAACCAGAAATCAATTATGTTAGCTAGGCAAAAATTAAAGCCTGTCACTACCTCAAACAATGATTTACATAGGAAGTTGGCCATGTCCTCTCTCTGTCTCTCTCTGTCTCTCTCTGTCTCTCTCTCTCTCTCTCTGTCTCTCTCTCTATATATATACATATATATCCTAGCTTCAGAAAATGTAAATCTGATTTTATTTATTAAACAGGAGCACTCAATTATATAAGACAATTGTTGGTAGAAATGTAAAATCAAGCGAGCAATAACGCTGTTACAGAGACCTCAGTACCCCATTGCCACTGAGAGACACAACAACTAGACAGATAATCAACAAAGAAAGATCAGAGCTAAACCAAACCTGTGAATGAATGGAGTTAACAAGAAGAAACCATACCCCAGGTTATGCAACAGTGGCCCAGAAGGATCCAGGGAGCCCAGACTGGCCCAGAGAAGAAACCAGGCCCTCAGGCCCCACAACAATAGTGGGAGCATTGGTGAACCACTGTCCCATGCCTCTCTACCACTCTAGGAACCCTGAATCAGAGGAACCCAGGCACCTTGTCCAATCCACTATGCCAAAGGACTGGCAGTCAATGCAGGAAGCACCCGAGATGCAGCAATGGGATTATTCAGAAAAACACAGGAAAATGTCAATATGAAGGCGCAAAATACAATTTCGGACCTCTAGACCAGAAAGAAGAAATTTAGGAGACATAGACATAGTATAAATTAGAAGTCACACACCTGAAATTTCTTAAGTAAAAAAGTAACTTAGTTCTTACATTGTTTGATTAATTTTACAAGCCTATATCTGATGGTCTGGACAGCTATTTTGAAGATAACAAGAGGTATTACGGTAGCCATTGTTAATGTTATATTATCTTGTTTTTAAGTTCTGTATCATTTTCATTGGTTTGTTTGGTTTGGTTTTATTCTATTTTGTTTTGTTTGATTTTAATATGGCTGATGGCATGGGTAGCTATTTAAAAGATACCAAGCTATGATAGCCATTGCTGATTTACTGTTATCTTGTTTTGAAGTCCTATATTACTTTCATTGTTTTGGTTTGATTGGCTTTATTCTGTTTTATTTTATTTGGTTTTATTCTCTTTAAAATAAAAATAAAAAGTAATAAAAATGTCTTCAAAATGGAACTTAATCCAATATAACTGATATTCCTAAATGAGGGAAATGTGCACAGGCACAAAAAATTACATAAAAATGCAGACATAGGGCATTCACCTATGTGAAAACAGGAACAGAGATTCCAGTAATGTAGCCATACCCAGAGGACACCAGAGTCTACCAGAAACTGGAAAGGAGAAGGGAACATCCTTACCTGACAGGCTGCAGAGAGAGTCTGTCTTGCCAACACTAATTTATTTAAGTGATACATGTTTGAAGAACAACATGTTTCCATTCATCATGGGGGGTAGGTATGTATACATAACTTCCCTGAATTCTTCTTAGTCCCCATTCACTATTCTTCACTTCACTCTCTCCATCTTTAGATCCCCTTTCCCTTAGCATTTGCATTAGATTCATCTCCCCATTTCCTCTCTCACACTTTACTTCTAGCCCCCAGAACTGAGAGACAGTAAGTTGTAAGTCACAGTCTGCGGAAACCTCAGGAGACTTATACATTAACAACTAACAAGTTCAACACCGAATATTATAAAGTAATACTCCAAATGCCCTGACTGCTTCAGACTAGTAATCATATTAGTAAATATCAACACGGAATAATACTGCTATAAATAGGCCAAGCAGCAGGGTTTCAAATAGGAATAATATTTTCTGAAGGACAAGTAAGTATTTTGAGTTTTGAACCTCTTACTGGATTCTTATTAAGGTTTTGATTTTGTATGGAGGCATTTTCCAATTTTCTGTAACACACGTTCTCATTTGTCTGATGTATCTCAGTTGTCTAATGTATGCTGGTACTATTCACTCATTCCAAGGTTATACACTACTCAGTTTTGTCAAATAATGTGGAATTGAAGTTTTATGTACCAGGAAATTGTGTACTAATGAACAAAAAATCAAACAGCTTATAAGAAAAGAAACTTTTCAACAAAACTTTTACTTCAACCTTTTTCAAAGGAGTTTGAGAAATACAAGAATATCCTGACTGCTGTGCAGTAACTAATGGAAAAATAGAAGTGAGTATCAGGACAATATACCAGGGCCTCATGTTTGCACTTAGACTACTCTTGCCAGAGGTGCTGTATGTTTCCAGTATTCCATTCAGCAATCACAATACATGAAAAGAGCATTCATTTTGTCTATGATAAGTATTCTGTGACTTATTAACTAAGCATAACTTCTCCCATCTTTCTGCCTAAATTAGAATTTCAATAGATTTATCACCTTCAGAGTCTCACAATCAATATCAGGTTTCAATTATACTATAGGATAAATAGTTGGAAAGAGCATCATCAGATTGGATTACTCACTGAGGCTATTTTTACATGTAGATGAGCTAGATGTGATTTGTTGCTTGCCAAGGATGGCAGCTCAATACGAGCCAGTTATTCAAGGATCAGAGGAAAGTGGTACTAAATGAGCCTTGCTGTCAACATGTTCTCTCACTGCAACATCATCAGACTTTCCTGGCTTGAGCCTTCCATCCCATGTCCACACACACATCGTGCTTCCATCTGTTAGCCCGGCAGGTTGTTGATGTTACAACAAACCAGTTCCACCCCATGTATTGATCTACACTCTGCTTCTGTGGCCTCCTTCTCAGATAAATCTTTCCTTCTGACTTCTTATCTTCCCTTTGGAAAAATATTTTCCTTGAAAGTAACATCATATATGAACTGGGTGAGAATAGAAATTACTTGAAAATATGTGTGTAAATATGCTGAGCACTACTAATTTTAAGTGAATACATTTAAGTTGATGTAGTCAATAATAAAATAATTTTGAAGAGTTCAATTCCTTCCCAGATTTCCATACATTAATGAAAACTCTACCTGGAGAATAGATTTCGTGGCACAGATTAATCCTGAGCTGACAGGCTAGAACTAGTAGAATCATTAGGTCTGTCTCTACATACAATACCCTAAAAAGATATAATAATATAAGCACCCACTGACAAGAGATTTTTGTAACACCTGGGCTGAAAGCTATAAGAAAGGGGTGGTAATGACAGCTCCATGATTATTTCCTTTCTGGTCAATTTCAATCAGTTCCTTAATGTGACTTTAATGATGTTTTTTAGTGTTCATTTCTTTTTTTAATTTTTTTTAATGTTATACCAATAGCAGTTCCCTTCAACCACTGATTTTTTCATTAGGATGATTATAATGGAAGATGACTCTCAGCGGAAATGTATGAGACACTCCTGTTATCCATGCACCATTGTTGCTATACACTAATTGCTCCAGTCTGTCATGTGAATGAGTATTTAAGGAGATTTTAATCCCTGAACCACCACATTCATTGTAATTCTGTGTGCTAAAGATCCTTAAGACATTATAGTGATAAAATTGGAAGTATTTCACACATGCCCAGATCTCCTACAATTTAAACATGGTTAAAGTGTTTGGATACATTTTAATTTGTAAATAATTTGCTGCTAAGATAAATAGATGTGCTAAGAGTTTGAAGTAAACTTTCCAGTTAAACTTTCGTGAGTACTGCTAAAGAGAGGACTGGATTACTCGGTTGATTTCCTGTTCTCATTTGCAAACTGTGCTTCAATTAAGCTCCTGGTATGGTTAGGCAGTTATGAATAATGTCCAGCTATCACACAGCTCCCTGCTTCTATGAGAAAGATGTCAAATTCACTGAACCCATCAAGATGGGGATTTAGGTCATTAACTCAACCATAGATTTGAAAGCATTTCAAAAAGTGGGTCAGTTTGTCAAAGGTACAAACATGACATGTCAGAACAGTTTCTAAAACTGTAATGCACAATTATAAGTCACATCAAAGTAGTCATTTCAGTTCATTATGGAATCTGTTGTTTAGGGCAACTACAGTAAAGTTCAAAGTAAAAGGTATAGCTGTCTCTATCTAGAGATGATAAAAAGGTTAGAATGATAAGATGCTAACATTATCAAAGAGTTGTAAATATAAGACATACTGTGCTGACATTTTAAAAGTTTCTTTTTCAGCCTAGCACTTTTATCACCATAGCAATGGATTTTACAAAGACTATATTAATTAGATGCAAATGGCTGCAAGGGAAACAGAACCTTTTAGTTTTTGAAAACTAGGACTTAAATCTGATATAGTAGAGGCCACAGTATGGAAACCATATTGTCAGGTGAACATACTGAATTTGTTGCACAACCTCTCAAGCAAAGGCCATTTGAGTGGGTATGACTGCAGTTCTTTTGAAGCAAGTGTCGTGCTGCTGGTGTTTTAAAATTTAAGCATTGATAGGATTGAAAACTTTTAAGTATAAATATGAAGCAAAAGAATAAGTTCCAAAGTAAATAAATGGTACAAATGGAAACAGAGTGAAGCTCTAAAACTGAATGGTAAACCTTCAATAATGTCAGATTAACTGTGAGTGCTATCAAATGAAATAATTCTATCACTGTTTAACTAAGAGGTTAAATAATCAAAAATCTTAACTTTAGATCCAACTTTAGGTTGCTTAGTAATCTTCCAGCTGTGTAAAATTGTTTGTTTTTGGAATATTTGAATGAACAAACTTCTTAAACACACCTTAAACTTTGTGAATAAATAAATAGAGATAAATCAGGGTGGATCTGGAGATGCGTTTCTTCCTTTTCTGAGAGATAGCAGGAAGGTATTAGCTTAAGGAAGCACAATTTTTGGACCCTGGGTAAATGAGGGCTAGCCTCATTCCATAGGAATATGGAATTTCTATTGCTGCATAGATACAGAGAAATCTCTGCAATACTCACTTCCACATAGAGAATGTAGGAGTGGGATATCTCTACATTGGCCACTGACTACCTGGTATGCAAAATTCATGCCCAGCCAGAACACAGTTGTACAATATTAAAAGATCTCAAGGAACTGTGTGCTTTCTACATCTTTTTTAAGGACACCCCTACACAAGCCTTTTTTCTTATATGTATGTTTATCTCGTGTGTGTGTGTGTGTGTGTGTGTATGTGTGTTTCCTTGGTGTGGAAAGATTTAGCGACATCTCCCTCCTTTGACTCCTATGCTACTGACCTATGAAAACATCAATACTTCACCATCAGTGTGACAAGTTTAAATGAGCTCTGCTTAATTGCTTATAGACTGTTTTTCTCCTTGCTTAGAGCTCAATCTAATATGCCCTGTGTCATGAATTCTCACAAAACTGCCACTGGATCTTTGTTTCTGAAATTCTGTGTTCTTTGGGGCTCTGATTCAGGAGAGACAGTGGTCCTAAGCTATGTTCAATGAAAAGTTTGTATGTAATGTGAACAAATGAAAAGGAAGAGAAGAGATGATCTGGTGATTCCTGGCTCAGTTTTTTCCTGAAGCCTGTGTTTCTCTTGTACTTTCCCTATGTGCTAATTTAAAGAGTTCTGTGGGAAAATGGTGTATACAAGTAGACTGACAAGGTGCTTGACATGAGTCTTACAGAATAAGCACAAAATGGCCAAGTCTATATGCTATGTATATGTTGGTTAAAAATGCCAGTGAAGGCCAGAAAAAAAAAAAAGACTGTTGTATTGCTAGAATGAGAGAGAACTTTGACACTGCTATGCAGGGAATAAACCTGAGCAAAGGCATCCTTTAGGAAACAGCATGCCACATTTTATTAAGAGGTTGAGAAAAAATGGGAGAAAGAATACCTACTGTGCAACATACACTGATATTAGCACAGATGTATTATTTCCCTTTATTTCTCATAGTCACATTACAAAACTTGCACTACTGTTTTCTCTATGTTAGGTATATTCAGGAATCTATGACTTAGCAGAAAATTTGCATCTGGTTTTAAATAAGCTCCATTATTGTGAAATGTGATTTAAAAGTTTACCAAATTCTATTTGAAAAAGAATTATAGGAATATTATTGATATATTTGCATCTTCAGTGTCCCAAAATGGCCATAAAGTCTTGTTCACTATGGTTGTGCTATTGAATGTGGCCAAACTTTTGAGAGTTGGTATCTCCTGGGCTATCATTTGGGGGCATGCATTTAAAGGGAGGGTGAAACCCAGGCCTGTCCTCTTTCTCTCTTTTTACTGTGTAGTCATGCTCTGACCAGTTTGCTCTGTGATGAGGTCTCATCGTGTTCTGTCTTGCCATATGTCTGAAACAAAAGAGTCAACTGATCATTGACTGGGATCTTCAAAACTGTAGTTTCCAATAAACATTTTCTCTTTGTAAGATAATTTATACAAGTCGATTGTGACAAAAAGTTATAAGAAGCCAATAGAATTATACCTATTTTAAAAATAAATAATGACTACCAAGTGAAAACACTTACTCCTAATTTTGTTCTCATCCCTTTCTGCCGTATGCCCAGGTCCTTCCACTGTTAGAAGATGTCTGCACTTTCATCACTGTCATGGTTTATGTCAGTGGCCCGCAGGCCTCATGTATTTGCATTGTGCATTTGTGATTGGTTCATTATCTAGTGCTTGGATTGGTGGTGTCAGTGCTACACCCTCCTAGGGGGTGGAGCCAGGATGTAATGTAATGGCAGGAAAAAGCTGTGTCTCTCTCTCTTGCCGGTTTCTGCTTGCTGTTTGCAGCAACTGTGAACTGCGGGCCCCGCCATGCCACCCTGCCTTGGAGCCAACTGAGTATGGACTGAAACTTCCAAAAACTGTAAGAAATAAACTTTTCCTTTCCCAACTTTGGGCATCAGTTATTTTGTCTCAGCAATGAATAAAAAGTAACTGAGACAGAATTTGGTACCGAGGAGTGGGGTCATTGCTGTGACTATACCTGACCATGTTTTTTGAGAGGCTTTGGAAATGCCTGGTGAGCAGAGTTTGGAAAGGTTCAGACATGTCCCCTGGTTTACAGAGCTGGAGCAGCTGAGGCTGTTCTGTAGAGGAGATTCTGGTCAGAGCTCAGGAGACCAGAAGGCTGATAGAAAGCCTGATGGTAAAGACCAGGCTTGTGAGGTTTCTGCTGGGAAGGAGATCTGTATTGGTTGTTGGACTCCCTATGATGTGTGTTATGGCTTCGCAGAAAGTTTGTCTGCATTTTGCTCATGCCCAGAAAATTTGCCTGAGACTGAGATTAAGAGTAAAGGACTGATTAATCTGGCAAAGGAAATTTCAAGGCAGTCAAATGTTGAGGCTGTGGCATGGCTATTGTTGGGGGCTTTTAGCCAGCTTTATGTTGCTAATCAAGAACAAAGAGCCCAGCAGGATAATTTAAAACACTGTGAGTTTGGCCAGGAGGAAAACTCCAGTAAAGCTGTGGATTATAAAGATAGTGTTGAGACTTTGATTGCTGACAGGAAACAGAGAGATAAGAAAGATGGTCACCAGGCATCCCAGGGAGAAGAGGGTCTCCACCTTTTGAAGCCTCCAAACTGCAAAAGTGAAAGAATTTGCTCAAATGAGAAAGCTTCAGAGCACCATGCTCCAGAGTGGCACGGGAGGCCACATGAGGTTCCAGAATGGCGGCAGCCATATGAGGTTCCAGAATGGCAGCAAGATAGAAAAGCTTTTCTTCACAATTGGGTTTACAGAGCCCAGCGATCTAGGCAATCGACCCCTATAGCCAAGAGAGAGAAAAGCCTGGCTCCTGCTCCAGCTGGCAGCAAGCCTTGGAGACATCCACATGGTGCTGATTTTAGGTGCAAGGAAAATGCACAAATTCCTAGGGTAAGAAGGCCTCTACCTCAATTGCAAAGTGCCTGGGAGGCCAAGCAGTGTGCCCCTCAGAGGGCAATATGTAAAGATGTAAGTGTGAAGCCAAAGGTGCAGTGGAGACCCCAAAAGTTTCGAAAAGCCAAGAACGTGGATCATCCAGGGAAAGCTGCAAAAACTGAGCAGAGAAAGTTTAAGAGAAAAGCTGCAGGAGCTGAAATCCCTGGAAGTGCCATGGGGGTGGAAGCCTTTTGGAGCTTGCAACCAGATTGCTTCAAATGCTGAGCGTGGAACTCTAGGACTTAATGTTGGCCCCGCTGGATGTTGGACTTGCTTTGTTCCCAATGCTTTATATCCCCCCGTTTGTAACTTTTGGAATGGTAATGTTTATTTTGTGCCTTTGCATTTCAGAAATGTTTAACCTTGTTTCATTTGTACAGGGGGTTACAGTTAAGAGTTTGCCATAGATATTGGAGGAGACTTGGGACTTGGACTTCTCAGCAATGCTGAAAATGTTAGGACTTTGGCAACTCTTGGAGATGGACTAAATGTCTTTTGTATAAACGTTGTACATGAGTCTTTGGGAGCCAGGAGTGGAATGTCACAGTTTATGTTGGTGGTCCCCAGGCCTCATGTATTTGCGCATTCGTGATTCCTTCATTGTCTAGTGCTTGAATTGGTGGTGTCAGTGCTACACCCTCACCCTGGGTGGAGCCAGGATTTGATGTAATGGCAGGAAGAAGGTGTGTCTCTCTCTCTTGCCGGTTTCTGCTTGCTGTTTGCAGCCGCCATGAACTGCGGCCCCGCAATGCCACCCTGCCTTGGAGCCAACTGAATATGGACTGAAATCTCCAAAAACTGTAAAAAATAAACCTTTCCTTTCCCAACTTTGGGCATCAGGTATTTTTTCATGTCTCTAAAATAAATAAATAAAAATAAATATTGCAGAGTTCATTTGAAATACAAGCTGTCCTTATATAATTCTAAATTAAATTTTAGAATGCTTCATTTTTTTTGAAAATGATTATATAATAAGACATATCTGTAAGTTTTTCTCAAGCAATTAATATTCAGTTTAAACTTTAAACTTAGTTAAAAAATTGGATAGAAAAAAATCAGATAGAGTTAAAGAATTGCTTAGTGGAACCAACTCATTTAATGAAGGGCTGCAGCATGAACTGTCCTCTGAGGAATAAGAAAAACATCTTAGAAATGCTAATGTTCATTCTATAGGTGTTTGTGAAACTTATCAAATATTCAACACGCAAACACACACACATCTTTGCTCTATCAATATTTATAACCAGAAAACACATTATTGTTGCAAATATGTCAGGACAATGAAAAATATCCTTTTACACCAGGGCTGTGTAACAAAGGACAGTAGAACAATATAATTTATTTCTATCATTCATTGAATGACTCATAAGTAATAAGAAATGAAGCTACAAGTAAGTTATGAAGGTCATCTCCTCTCATGTATGAAAATACATAAATTGTTTATGCTGTTATCTGCTGTAAGATGATCTATCCATTGAGGATTACAAACATTATGAGCCAAATGTTTGGACTCTATACTAAAAAAATGTCCCCAATTGCCTTCAGTAGGTTTTGGCCACATGCATATTCTTCCATGTTTTTTAAGAATATAGACATGGTTTCAACTAAATAACTATGTTTCTCTTAGTTTAACATTGTCCTCACAAGTCATTTAACCAGTCATAAATGTAGTTAATCTTTCTCCAATATAAAATAGATTAAAACCCTATAACTATTGCTAGGACAGGTGATGATGATAATAACAGCTCATATTTATTTTTCATTTTATGCATCTTTTTTTTATTTTATACATCATTTAGTAATCCTTTTAATGATTCTCAGAAAGCACTGATATTTGATGTTAACAACTAAAACACAGTCTCCAATTGAGTATTCAATTTTCTAAGTCTCAATAAAGAGCAGATCAAGAATCTAAATTTGTATACTAGTCCATATGCAACTACATTGTCTTTTTACAGAAGAATTAATAATAAAGCATTTTTGCACTAATTACTATATAAACATTTTATGCCTCCATATACATATGTAATTAATAGGCATATTTTGCTCATAGGCTGGCTAGTTATTGGGAATCTTAAGACACTTACACAAGTGGCAAAGATGGAATTTCAAATTAAAATCTTCTAATGCAGAACTTACAGTTTACAACATTGCACAGCAGAGACAGTTATTGCTAACTGGATAGTACTTTCTGAGTACTAATCAGTCACATGTAAATTTTTGTTCAGTGAATTTAGAGTGACCTTGTGATTTTGCATTTTCAACACACTGATTACCTAGGTCATTTGCTATCTATTACATAATAGTTTCTCATACTCATCCATTACTTACAAATATGTTTGTCCTAATTTCATTGTCTAGGTAAATTTTCTCTTATTTTCTAAGCTTTATGTTCTTTTTCATTATACACCAATGTCTTAATCATTTAAGTGAAAAAATCTTACTATGTGAATGATAGAAATCCATTATTACTTCCATATGTGATTAAACAATAACTGTAATTGTTCTCTACTAAAATTTGGTTGAAGAAAGTTTTCTAAAAGTGCATATTCTTCTGAATATATTAGGTTATGTAGCAAAGGAAGATCAAGGTGGCAAATGAAATTCAGGATGATAATCAATTCATTTTTCAATGAGAAAAAGAAGCTTGTTGATTCAAATGGAACCTAGTTATACATCAAATTCCTTACCAATAAAATAAGGAGGTAGGAAAGAGCAAAAAAGATAACAATGTTAGTAGAACATGACTTCCTATTGCCAGCATTAAAGATAGTGGAAAAGCAACTCAAGGTATCAGACACAAGTGCCTTCCAGATGCCAGGTAAGGCAAAGAACTGATTCTTCACAAAACACATTATAAAGAATGCAGTCATGCCAATACATTTATTTTAATCTAGTAAAATCCATTATGGATTGTAACCTTTCATTAGAATGGAAGATGATGAAGCTGTGTTCCACTAGTGTTAGGTTTAGATCTAAAATGTCCCCTCAAAGTCTCATGTATTTGGAAGTTGATTGGATCATAGAAGGCATTATTTTCAATAGTGGACTTATACATTGATGAGTCTAGTATGTGAATGTGTTCTTAGGATGTAGGCCCTGATTGGAGGTGGCTTATTGGGGGCATCACCTGAAACTTTGTATCTTTGCCCTTGGCTCCTTCTATTGTTCTTTCCTTCCTGGCTACCATGAAGTGAACATGATTCCTCCATCACACCCTTCTACCATGATGTTCCTGCCTTTGAGCTTATGAGCCATGTGCTAATTCCTTTAAACATGAACCAAATTAAATCTATCTTCGCTCACATTATATGTGTTAGATATTTTGGCCCAATAATGGGAAATCTGTCTCATATAGAAAATTGGTACTGAAGAAGTAGAGTCATTACCATGACTGTACTTAACCACGCAGTTGGAAAACCTTTGGCATTGATCTGGAAGAAGTTTGGAATAGTTTAGAGATACCAACTAAAGGACTCTGTGAAAGCTGTAAACAGAGCTTAAATGATGACTCTGGACAAATCTCAGATGACTACAATGCTGATAGCTATTTTCTTAGATGCTTTCTCATTATTATCATACAATATCTGACACCCATAAGTTAAATGAGGAAAGTTTTCATTTGGCTCACTGTTTGTTGAGGTCTCAGTCTATAATCAGCTGATTTCAAGGGAGAGCATCATGGCAGAAGGCAATAGTGAAGAAGAACTTCATATCATGGCGGGCAGGAAGCAGATCAGGATCAAGGCAGTAATGAAGTTATATTCTTCCAGGCCAAACCCCTAGTGACCCACCTCTTCCCACTAGACTTCAACTCCCAACATCACACCCTACTGTACACCTTTCATTGGATGAATCCATTGATGAGAATCACATACCCCTGATCTAGTCACTTCTCAAGTTTCATCTACAATCACATGAAACTCTGGAGGACAAACCCTCACAGCACTGTAGACACTGAAGGCCAAACTCAAGAGGTTTTATTTATAAATGAAGACTCCATTGCCCATTTTATTGGAGGTCATGTATACAATAAAAAATTATAGGTATTTTGCCTAGGTCCTAAGAAATTAAAGGATACTGAGATTAAGATGGGTAAAATAATTAATCTGGTGGAGAAAATTTCAAAGAAGAGCAGTATTTAGGTTGTTGCATGGGAACTGCTGGTTTCTTTTAAGCAGATTGGTAGCAAGCATTTAAAAGGTCAAGCAAGACAAATTGAAAACTTTAAACTTTGGCCAAATAAATGAAATATAAAGTTTAGGCAAAAGTTGTAATTGCCGAAGAGATTAACATCCAAGTACTTTGCATCCAGGCAATAGGAAAGATGACTTGAGGGTATCTCAGGTAATATTCAGACTTCACTCATCATATGTTCAACAGTGTAAAAGTGTAAATGCCTTTAGAAGAGTTTGCTTTGAAAATAGAGTTACAGGTCACTCTGTTCATTCAGGCCCACATAAGGGAATGTTTTCCTCAGTTTGGCTATCCAGGTATTGGAGGCTGCTGCAGCTATGATCCAAGGGGACCAGTCTACTGCTTGAACTGGTTACAAACCTTGAAGTCATCCACATAATCATGGTTTTTCAGACATTCTAAATAAAAGATTTGTGGTGTAATGCAATTTTCCACAAGATTTCAAAGGAAAAGCTTGGAGACCAAGCAATGCACCTCTGAAAGAGCAATGCATGTAGTTCTGAACATGAAAGCGAAGGTACAAGAAGGACTCCAGGAAATTTAAGATACCAGGAATGTGGAGCATCTCTTGAAAATTGCAGGAAAAAGAAAAAATAATGTGTTATAAATGCAAAATGAGCATCAATTTATTCATGTTAGACCTATAGACAACATTAGATTTTATCAGACTTAGACAAAGTTTTCTATTCATGGTAAAAACATTTTACTATGTTTAATACATGACTTAGTATGTAATTTTATTGCCCCATATACATTAATATATCATATGTGACGGGATTGCAATATAAAATTTTGGTATTCTTAGCATTTAGTACCAATAACATCGTACTAGTACCAGAACTCAAATGAAATGATTAAATAATGAGCATGTTATAATCATTAATACTCATGTAATATTTCAATATACATTGTTTTGTTATAAAGAATCTCATGTCCAGAAGATTTTTTAATGGTTACTTTGTGTTACATACAAGCAAAATTTAAAAAAATAAAATAAACATTTTGACTTGTGTCAAACTACACACAAACTCTATGATGTTCTTATACACCTTTTAACACTGACTACCAATAAGAATTTTTAAAAAAATTTTTTGGATCTCTTAAACTGGGTTCAACATGTAAGATTAAACTGGTCATTATGAAAGGTTGAGGGCTAGTGTTCAAACTGACAATCAGTATGCGAATGTCAGCAAGCAAGTTTCCAACTTGTAAGTCATTTTTCAGGTCAGATCACAGTTATGTGATACTTTGCATAAAATTTGCACCAGAACCAATGTCATTTAATTTATGCTAAGTTCATAAAGGTTAAAAAAGTAGCAAAAATTAATTTTTGATACAATCTTTATTAGGATGAAGTATTCTTCCTATGATAGAAGAAATGCAGAATGTCACCTACAGGAACAATAATAAGGTTTGGCTATCAACTTCCAGCAAAGTTAGTGGAAGACAAATGATAAAAATCCAGGAAAGAGGAACAAAAATTTAATTTATCTATGTAGGTAAATAACTATGCTTTTATATGCTACTTGTGCGTTACTCAGTAAATTGGTAAGTAGCACATGTACAAACCAAAAATATATTTTATTGCATTGATAGTATCTTACCCAAGTACAAAGATTTAATATTTTGTGCCAAATCAAAAGTTGATTTGGAACCATTTTCTATGGGAAATTAATAATAGGGCAGTATTAGCTGCAACTATTACTGTCTATATTAGGAAACATGGTCACTATTTTTGTCTTATCTCAAGAACACTTGTAATATTAGCAATATTTTTCCAACTATATTTGAAAACCATGTAATAAATTTGAAAATTTTGATTATTCACACCTATGGGTGTGAAAATTTAAAAACCATTTAAGGATTAATCAAAAAAAATTAAAAATTAACTATAATTATGTTTTACTAATTGTATTTTCTGAATTTCTATACCACTGTTCATTGTTTACATTAACTTGACATATTTTTGAGATGAGAATGTTGCACAAATACTTCTGCACACAAACCAATTTTTCCTCTCCATCTTTAAATCTACCTATATTTTCATAGCAGTTAATAAAAGAAGACTGAAAATTTGGGTGTAAAACATTGTGTTTCATTTTGTTCTTTAAACTGACTTGATAGCAGTCAAATTGTATTTTGCCTTGTGTATCCCAGCAGCTTTGTGTAAAAGACATATAAGTTTCCATTTGCTCTGCTGCTTTCGTGGCTCTTTGAGTCCTATTTCCAGCCATCTTGAAACATGGAGCTCTTGGATGAAGCTGTTTTTATGCTTGCTTCAATCTGGATTTCATGTTCATTTTAGTCTCACTTTTATCCTGTCTTTATAAGGATTCAGATGGAATGTAAAAGATTTTTCATTTCCCCTGTCTATTGAAATCTTACCCTGTTGGTTCATTTGCTTGGCCTCAAATATTTGATTTTACTTTGCTTCTTAGACCCTGCTAGTTTCACTGGATCATTTAGATACGTATTTTGCCTGGTTCAGATAACCGTAACAGTTATCATGTGAATGATAGCTCTGAAGCTGTAAACCTTACATCATGATGGCATTGTGGTAGGTGAAAAGACTCTTTCTGGTTATGTTCTCCATGACTGTCTATTGTACGCATGCATAGATAAAGGGAGATCCTTTATCTCTTCCTTTAAGGAGGACACTGATCTCATCTTGGGACTGCTAATGCAACCTTCATTAGTTTACAGAAAGTCCATCTGCAAACACCATAATACTGGAGATTTAAATTGTTACATATGGTATAGAAGAGACACAAATATTTATCCTATTGCAGGGATCAAATCTTAACTTTGGTCTGCATTGCAGTCACTTTTTTCAGAAGCATTGAATCCTGAAAATGACTGTAATTTTTATATTTGAGAGAAGAAAATGCAAAAACAAAAGAAACAAATTACTATTTCAGTAAGTTTCTAAATATTTCAGTTTCATAAAATTTTGAAACAGATGTTATCTGGACATATATTCAATACAAAATGGACACAGGAGAAAATTTTCACATCAGTCAGTGAGAAGTTTTTCAGAAAATTTCAGGAAGTCAGTTGAAACATGGAGAATATACTTTCACATGAACAGTTGTTTAGAGGTAACAATATTCTTAGTACCATTTCCTCACTTCATGTAAAACAATATAATATTATAGGAAGCCAAGTAAACAAAAAACTAAGTAAACATGTATAAACTCATATTTTATGCAACAAAAGAACACAAGGTTATCAAAGAAGTTATGTTTTCTATAAAATAAAAAACACATTTCTCTTACCAAAATCTCAGGGGCACTGATGTATTATACTGCTGAGTTTTGAAAGTCTTATTCTGGCTGTGATTAACACTGTTGTGTATAACAAGCAACAACTTAAGATGAAAACCTATTTTCCTTTTTTATTTTCTCCTTTTTCACAACATTACTTTCTCTTAACTACCACTTAAAATTCAAGTAGAATTTTTTTATGACTAAGGTCACATTATAAAATAGCACACAAGATGAAAGTAATAGAGTGTAGCCGAAGAGGGGCGTGAAAATGAACACATCAGAAGCCAGCATTGCCGGAGCGCAGTTTCAGGGGTGTTCGTTTTCATTGGATCTTTCAGGTAGGCTGACAGGAGCAATCAGCTACCTCATAGATCACTGACAGAAGCTCCGGAAGACAGATGACATGCAAAATAGCAAACCCCACAAAAATTAAACAAAGTACTGGAAGAACAATTAACATCTTCGCGGGTAAAAATGCGAAGGAGGGACTCTGTTAATTTCAGGGCACAAAACCAAAGCTAGATGACCTCTTCATCTCAGTGACAGACAAGCCCACGAAAACAAACGCAGCAATTCCAACCACAAGTTTTGCAATTTTTAAAAGCGTAATTTAACAATGTATAATCAATTTCTGTCCAGTTGTGGAGAAATACACATGTATGCCTCAATAACTCATATATATATGAAACCTCACCACTCCTTGAAAAGAATACAGTGTGTCAATATGCAACTGAACTAACTATGCTCAATAAATTGAGTCAGAAACAAATTCATTCCCTTTATCTATGATAATGGTTTAATAGTTGTAGTGAAATACAGAGTGAACCATGCTAGATAGCAAGGGTTATTATTATCTTGAAGCAGGAGAAAATCTGGGAGTTTAATGGTATGAAACAAATAATTATTCTGTAAAAAAAAATGTGCTCCTTTACAGCACAGAATCCTGCAATTTAAAAGCATCAGGACGAAGAGAGGATGGGGAGCATTTTGAGGGGTGCTCCAAAAACAGAAAAAAGGCTTACTTTAAATTAGAGATGCTGCTCTATCTCCCATATTTGAGTGTTTGAATATTCTAAGTTTTTGAAAAGGCATTTGAAAAAAATCTCAAAACTATAAAAATGTTTTAAGAATAGTATAATGAACACTGTTTTTTTTTAACCAAGGTAGACTAGTTTGTCACATAATTTAATCTAACATTTATATATAAAAATCAAAACATTTAAGATATGGAAATTTGTATATTTTTAGTATGGAAGTTTCTAAAGATGGACTCAATCAACTCAGTATTTTATAATACAGCTATACTTCTAGATCTTTTAATATTTTCTTTTGTGACAATTTGTGCTATCTTCTAATCCAATTCCATATTTGAAGTAAGAATAAAGACACATGTGGAGAAAAACTAAAAAATAAAAAGATTGTAAACAGTGATATGATCCTATAAAAAGGAAGACCAACATAATACAGTATTACAAGGTGACAAAATATATATAATGATACAATTCTAGCAATGTAAGTAAAACATAATACAAAGTAAAGTTGTTAAAATAAGAGATTTTGTATGTACCAGTAATTATAAAAAAATTTACACAACCTCATTTCTTCTCAAGTTGGAATAATATAATGTACCACCGCTTCAGCTGCTGGAGATTTTATTGAAAAATATCTATTTTATCACTCTCTATGCCACCTTTGAATGTAGATTTTGGAAAAGGGCAAATTTACTGCCCTCATTTCCATATACCTAATGAAGTACAAGTCTATATTTGAATAAATCATTGAGTAGAACCTATAAAGACTATAACATATTTTATGAGGATATGTGATATATTCAATCATCCAATAACCTTTAGCCATATTACATGAAAATGATGCTTACTGGATTAAAGTTGAAAACAAAATTGTCTAAAAGGTAATATTCTGCTTTTCTAAAAAAGTAGTTTGTGTAATTTTTCAATCATCTGAGTAAGCATGATTTTATTGATTTGTTTATTATTGCCAAAATATTATCTGAATCAAATGTTACATATTCATACTTTATTGAAAGTAAGATTAATGTTGCCCAAACTCTCTTGACAAAGCAGCAATATTAAAAACATTGATGAATAGTGATCTAATAAAACAAAATTCTCTTTACCAAAAATCTGATTGATCCAGAAATATATGTCTAGTATCCTACACTTTTTTTCAATTATTATAAAAGTCAAATCTAAGTAAATTAAAAAACAAATCAAGAAAATGTATACAACTAAATACGTATATGTAGAAATGATACCTTGACGTGAGCTTTCATGTTTTACATTAGTAGATACTTAGTGCTTAGCCAAACTTTTCATGCCTTGTCAGTGAATAATATGAATAAATAACAATTTTCTAATTGTAATTATTCTAATAAATTGTTGGAAGGTAATAGACTATACTAGAATAAGCATAATCATATTTTTCCAAAGTATGACTAGGAGATTGAGAAAAAAAAAACTGGCTCAAAAAGCACAATGGCAAAGATGCTAAGCAGGGCTCATATAACATTTCTCATTTTAGTTCTTTGAGAAGTCACTATACTGATTTCTATGATGGTGTTACTGGTTAACAATCCTACCAACAATGTAGGAGTGTTCCCTTTTCAGCACAGCGTAGTACAGTGGTACATACATACCAATGTTTATAGCAGCACGATTCCTAACAGTTAAATCCTGAAATCAGCATGTGCACCCATCAGCAGACATCTGGGTAAAGAAAATGTGGTACCTATGTACAATAGCATACTGCTTGGTTATAAAGGACAGATATGGGACACTTGTAGGAAAATGGATGAATCTGGACAATGTAATGTTGAGGGAAATAAATCAGACACATGAATTTGAATATTGCATATTTTCTTTCATTTGAGCAAGGCAAAGTACAAACTAAGAAAAAATAGAATAGGGATAGAAAGAGACAAGGGGCTGGATATCTGGCAAATGGGAAGGGGTGCAAGGCACCAAGGGGGTGGGGGTGGGGCCATAAGTATGGTGAATATATGCCAGGTACAAGGTCCTAAAAGCCTCAGTGGATGTCGACATTGTATAGTATAAACACGAAGTAAGAGTAAATATCAACAAGTATGTGAAAGAGGAAAGAGGAGCTATAGGAGGAGGGAGGATGGGGTAGGGAAGGGGATTGAAAAAAGAAACAAACTGTACATTTACCCACCTCTAAAGATGATTGTAAAATGTATGTACTGAAAACATGCACTAATACATAAAAAATAATTTATCTAAATTTCATTAAAAATCAAATCACAATGGACATTAGCAAACACGGTCATGAGGTAGAGGGTGTACAAAATCATTTACAAGGTAGAATCATTAGATTCAACACATGGAATTGATAGAAGAAAGACAAACAAATCAGTTTAACCTGCTGCTGTGTCTTGGACCAGACTGGGCAGCTGAGGGAGCAAAATACCTTTAAAGTGAGTGAGTTCCAGGAAATGAATGAAATATAGTTGCAAAATGTTGAACCTACAGGACTATAAAGCTAAACAAAATCAAGATGTTTAAAACCTCCATATAGGAGAACTTCCACAACTGGAAAGAGAGGTAGCTATGAAAATTCTTATCTAGTGCTACAGTTTGGATCTGAAATGTCCTCCAAAGTCCCATTTGTTAAAAGTTATGTACTCAGAATGTTATGCTATTGGGAGGTAGAGGAAAGCTTAAGAGCTAAGACCTAATAGGAGGTGCTGCAGTCACTACTGGAGTGCTTTGCATGGGAAATTGAGACTTTGGCCTCTTTCTTCTTCTCTCTCACTCCTGGGCACAGGTTGAAGAGTATTGTTCCACATGGCCCTCGCCATGATAGACCACAACAGGCTCAGAGTGATGATACCAATTGGCCATGGAAGGAAGCCTTCAAAACTGGGACTTAAAACAGTCTTTTCTTTTTCTATGTTATTACATATCTTTCACAACAGGGAAAAACTAACTCATGTAGTGTATAAAGGTACATGAAAATGGTTCAGTTGTAAGATGCTTAGGAGAATAGTCCTGCAGAAAAGAGAGGTCTTTGTCAAACACACCACTGGTTTCTCACTCAATATATTTGTCAAGGTTGAAGCATCATAAAATCAGAGATTAAGTAGCTTGGCTCAAAATTGCAATAGCCCAAAAGGAAATCTCGCAGAGTCCAAGATGTGCAAATCAAAATTCTAAGAGAGCTATACTCAAGAAACACAAAGAAGATAAACATACAATATCTAATCTAAAGTATTAATAGGAATATTTGATCTGAGTTGAATTTAACTCTGATATCTTAATCTACCTAATAAATCAGGAAAAAATACATTTTCAGGCAAAAAAGTTTCTTCAGTGATATTAGAAATGTTCTCTATCTTGTTTCAAGTGGTGGTTGTAAGTGAAGTACATACATAAATGTTTTCAAATTGAATTCCTCATATTATACCTCAATTAAAAGTATAGCACACTAATAGGAATAGCCATAATTTTTTTTGCCATAATTATTTATTAATCAGAAATCCATCATCCAACAAAGCAAAGCCCTTGAAAATAACTTTCTTGAAATCATTCTCCCCCTTACTCAACACTAAATCATCTGATTATTACTCCCTTGCTTTCCTTTCGTACAGTTTCATTGAGTTGATTTACATCCCTA
This sequence comes from Dolichotis patagonum, assembly GCA_004027295.1. Lineage (NCBI taxonomy): Eukaryota > Metazoa > Chordata > Mammalia > Rodentia > Caviidae > Dolichotis > Dolichotis patagonum. Next base: position 28,438 of record PVJX010017368.1, read on the forward strand.
AATTATATGTGTAGGCCAATTGTAATGAACTGCTCTTTATGAGACACCTGAATTATTATGTCTTTGGCTTTGTGTGTCAGGATTAAATACAATGTGCCTCAAGGTCAATAATCTAAAGCAATTATTCGTAGTTGTCATTTATTATCAATAGACTCCTTGTTTACTCTAAATAGAGTTTCATGGCCAACTTTTTGAAGTTCTCCCCTTCTGAAAAACTTGTGCTGTCTTTTCTGTCCTCATACATGGCATGTTACCTCTAATGGCTATAATCAAATTGTCTTGGCTTCATTCAGTTGAATATGATCACATCATATCAGTCATTTATTCCAACCCATTAGTTTTATTTTAAACACATTATGCATTGCCCCTTTTCTCTAAATTGTTCATTAGGACTATAATAATATTAGGTTGATTTTCATTTTGTTTCCATAGTTCTTTAATTCTATTTCAACACATTATTTTTTTATTGATCTGTATTTGAACAAGATCATTTGCTTAATACATATTAAATTTGACTTGCCTATGAAATGAACACAATTGGGTAATCTGCTTCTGCTCCTTGAATTGTGTTTTCTGTCTTTGATTTATTTTCAACATTTTTTCATGCTTTTTTTCCTATAGTCCATCTCTTGCCCCTGACACATCTCTTTCTCTTCATTTTAATTTAATTCAGTTTTCACTTAATTTGCATATTACTTTTCTCCTTTGTTTGTTTCTTACATTTTACATGGGTTTAGCCATTCTATTTTCATTTTTAAAACTTGACACTATTCCTGGTTTTCTGAAACTCAAATCTTGCAGCCACTAGTTTATCTTTGACCCACAGCTATTGGGTGGGTAATGGAATGGAGAACTCGCTAGGACTGTAAATCATCACTCACAGGTTTTTTACTGCCTTCTCAGTAAGTGTCTATCCCAGAGACACATTCTAGCAGGCCCCAGTTGGAGCTCACACCCATGTACTTTACTTCCTTTTGCTCTCTGTACAGTTCATCAGAATATGAGAAGTCATAGAATGTGACAGAGCATGAAATTCAGCAAGCTGTAGAATATCACAGTTTAAAGGCTAATTTTTAATTCAATTTAGCTCTCCTTTTACTCACCCTCAGTACTCTGTACCCCTTCTCATTTGCAAAAGCTCTACCTCTTTGTTTGCTTCCATCCCTCCTTTATTATGCTTTACATTTCTACTTCACCTTGCTCAAATGAGAGATGGCATACAGTATTTGTTTCCATGTGTTGTTTCATCCAACATTATGTTTTCCTAGTTCATCCATTTTCCTATGAATGTCTCACATTGATCCTTCTTTTACTCTTCCATTAGATAGACACCACATTTTCTTTTGTTCATACATCTACTTACAAAGATGAATGTTTACATCATTCTATTGCAAACGTGATAAAAAATAAGCACAAAACCAAAAAAAAAAAAATACCCAGCAAAGATAAATGAGTAATTATATTTTAAAAGGATAGGTAACTGTACCAAGTGCTTTAGCTAGGCAAATCATATGACCAAAAAAATATATCTTTTATTTTTTAGCAAAAGAAGCTTGCTAGATATGGGGGGGGTAGCTAGACTACTACAGAATGCTGAATAAATGATAGGGGAAATGCAACACCACACTGACCACCATAAACAGAGTGGAAGAAAAGAAGTTACAAAGAAACAAAGAGTGGAAAAAACTTGCTTTATCTGACTATAGTTGTCTGTCTTTAGGTATCTGTGGAATGTTGGTTTCAGGACAGACCTGCGGATGCGTAATTCCTTTTACATAAACTGGCTAGTACTCACACATAAGCTACACATATCCTCCATACACTTGAAATCATTTTTTGATTATTTACAACATCTAACACTATAGAAATTCTTAGGAAATAATCATTATACTATATTTTCTGTTTTCCCTTAGAACATCTGTCTTCTACCAGGTATTCTCACTTCTCGGATTACTATATTTAGACTAAAATGTACACAATCAGCTATCCAGCTACCCAAAGTTCAGTCCTTCCCACTACGCCATTGTCCTTCTTGATCTCCTTACAGATTATGGTGAGGCTTTCCAGTCTCCACAGTCATGTGAACAAATGCCTAAAATATCAATCAGTCAATCAATCTCTCCTTCCATCTGTCCCTCTCTATGTCCCTCTCTCTTTCCTTCTCCTTCCTCCCCTCCCTCTTCCTGCCCCAACCCTCCCTCCTCCCTTCCTCTATTTTCCTCTCCCCTGTTCTGTCCTCTCTTCTCTCCTCAACCTACAATTTTTTTAAAGAACTCTGACATAATCATATTTTAATCATGTTTTTAAATTTCAGTTTTACAAATTTTATACACACCTACATTGACAAATTTGTTGCATGATTTTACAAATTTTAGCACATGGTAATTTTATAAATTTTAGCCTATTCACTGCCCACGTAATCACCAAACTGGAGATATAGTAAGTCCTATCATGATACACTCCCTCTTGCTACTCTTCTGTCTGCTACACACTACAAATGAAAAATTTCTAACACCTACTTATCTGTCCTCCTTTGGGATAGTTTTGTCTTTCTAAATTACATTATATAAAGTGAATCCATCAGTATTTAATTTGTGTTGCAGCTTGCTCATTCATTCAGCATTAGTGATATTGGGAAGGTCACTCTTTGTTACAAGGTTTTGACTCTAAAATTCCATTTGCGAAATACATTCCCTAGAAAAATTGAGATATGCTCATAAATGCTATTTGCCAATGTTTATAGCAGCTATATTTATAGTCATACTAACAGTTTTTCACATGAATTTAAGAATAAAAAATTATGAGACTATTAGAAATATTACTTATTTCTAAGTTTGTTATGTGATAAAACAATTGTAATTCTTATTCCAGAGAAAATATTCAACACTTACAAAAATTTTGCTGTCTTTATAAAATATATAGATGATATCATCCTAATAAGTTTATAATTTCCTGATCTGGGCAGGCATTGCAAATTTCAGTGAAAATACTGGTAAGTGAAAAACATAAAATGGATATGTAGCACATTTTATAACCTGCAGCATAATCAGGAATTTCTGATTTATTTTAATCTTTTCTGTTTTATACAAGAGGTCTACTTCATCAATGATCAATCTGTGAAAATTAATTTTTAAATATCATAATTCAAATATATTATAAACCAAACAGTATGTTGGATTAAACAGTATGAACAATATTAAAAAATTCAAAACATATTCTTATTTATATGAGGGAAATGTTCTTTGATTTTTCAAAACTACCAATTTCCACTTTGGACATTTCCTTTAATAATGATGTTTCCAATTTTTAAGCCCTAATTTCTATAAATATTCTTTCCCCTTCACCCTCAGTGTTAGCTGAGAATGATTATACAATCATAAATATTTGCTATAGACCTTGCTTGTCTTGAACACCTTTAGCCGATCTCAGAAACTTTTATGTTGGAAAATGTTATTGTGAATGTGGTGTTTCTCTTTGGTTTGTTTTCATTTTTTCTTTGTTGGTTTGTGGTACTAGGGCTTGAACCTAGGGCCTTCCACTCAGCTAAACTCTCAGATTGCAATTCTGTTTTCTTTTTTCTTTTTTTAGACAATGTCATCAGGTTGCTAAACTGCCCAGTCTAAATTCAAACTTGAAATCTTTCTGTCGCAGTCTCAAAAAAAAAAAAAAAATCTCATTTATTTTATTTTCATTTATTTATTTGCTTATTTATTTTTGGTTTTTTGAGACAGGATCTCTCTATGTAATTCAGGCTGGTCCTGAATTCACCAGTTAGCTCCAGTTGGTCTTCAGCAGACAGCAATCAAAGACAAAGAATGACAATAGTAGCCAGGGGGGGACACTGCTAGAAGGCTAGGAACAACAGCCAAGCAAATGGTCCCAGATCACTGGGGCACAAGGAAGAGCAAAGAGAAGTTGGAGGCTTCTGCCTCTGCCTCTGGAGTACTGGGTTTACAGGACTGCACCACAATGCCTGGCCCAAAGAATCTCATTTTAAAGAAGGAGAGGGAAAAAATTCTCCTTCTAGAAATTTGCATAATTACTTCAACAGTTCTTGTATTTACCTCAAGTACATTGAACAACAAATGCATCCTTATCTTTTAGGTTCTAAATCCTCCAAAGCAAAGTAGAATTGGAATCACGATTTATCTATGCTCTTTCCACTATGCCTGCATCTCAAGGTGAACCTATCTCTCCATGTATGTTTCCTTCAGTCTAATGAGGAGAAACTCTTCTGTTAGATGAAATTACAGTGATCTTTGATGTGAAAATGTCTTTGTATTTCCAATGGAGGAATGCCACCAAAGGCTGTAAAACTTGCTTTCCTGATAAACAATCACTTTTTTCCCTACAAATGCATATATACTTTTTATCATATGCATATATATATATATCAAAGAAAACTATATATATATATCTGATATATATATCTCAATATGTATCTATCTATATATCTATATATATATTATATATATATATCTCAATATGTATATATATATAGTTGTCTTTGGTTTTCTGAGACTGAGTCTCACTACGTAGCCCAGATGAACCTTGAATTCATGGTGATGCTCTTGCCTCAGTTTTTAGAGTGCTAGAATTATAGGTTTGCCCCACCATGCCTGACTTTTTTAAAAAATCATTTTATCACATTCACCAATGTATTTGTTGATAAGCATCAAAAAATAAAAATAAAGAAAACACACATGTAATTACATCATCTGATTGGTTTTTCAGATCCAGTCATGTATTTGAAATCACCCTTAATATGTTTATTTTTGCTCAGTGGTGATATTTTTATACTTTTATGAAGGCACAGTAATCCTGAAAACAATACTATGCTACTCATAAGGAAGAATGGATTGTTTTTAGAATAAAAATTCAAAACAAAATTGAATTTAAACTAAACAATTTATAACAATTCTAAAGAATAAATAGTAGAAGTTAGAACAAAATACAGTCTTTCATAAATTGCATTTAAAATTGAGTATGTACTATACTAATAACATTAGGAACTCTTAACCCTTTTCACTAAAATATTCTACATCAAAATCAGACAACTTCACAAAGAAAACCAGAAAACTCCATTTTTAGCAAGAAAATGCTAACTTTGTCTGTATTCCTTTCTTGATTTATATGTAGACATCTTGGAGAGTCACTTTTGTCAAAAAACTCTTGTTTTGACTCAAAGAAAACAAGGTAAGCTTGTTTAGTTCCTTCAGGTTTAAGTAGTTTTCAATCAGTGCTACTCAAGATTTTACCCCTCAGATTATTAATCCCAAATTAAATATGATTTACATCTTTTTATTCTTTCTTCACATATTCTGACCTAGAAAAGATGCTTACAGTTTAATGGCATTTCTACTAGTCTTATTATACCAAGTAATGTAATTTTTCACAAAAACAAAAAAGTTTCAGTAACAATCATTAGAATAGCTATTGCACATATATTATATGTGTATTATATATTATATATATACATAATTATATATATAATATATATATGTATGGCAGGTGGTACAGATATTAATTTTTAAATAACACAATGTTGGTAATGTGACAAAAGTATATTGTTAGAATCAATGAACTGCATATGAATTTATTTCCAATTACTCTATGCTGTTGATAAATTTCTTGTTATTTATCATTGATTCAGGATATAAGGTACACATCAAAAGAAGTTAAGAGCATGCAATGCTGGCACTCATTCTTTTCCATGACAACAAAGACAAAGTGTAGTCTGCAGAATAAAATAGGTTGTTTTTTGTGTTTTATGTTTCCACTAGAAAGAATGTGCTCTCACAAATCTTGACTAGCTAGTCAAATTCCTAAAATATTGATTTTAGAATAGCATTCTTTAAATGAAGCTCTGAAGATTTTGGAATGCAGGAGATATTACCAGGAGTCCTTGATATTTTCCTTGATCAATCTTTTACACTTGAACAAAAACCTCTTATTACAGATTGAACTGTAAAACTAGAAATATCAGCACAGTTATCTTTCATTAAGCAAATATTGAAGTGATTGGAAAAGATGTAAGAAATCACCCTATTTATCATTAATTTTTATAACTAGTATTTTCATGAATATGTCATTTTAATTATCATTAGCATATTTATTGTTGTTAGTTTGAATTAACTAGTAAGCATGTATTTTCGGTATTACCAGTGTCAGTATCTATTTGGCGAATTTTGATAGATATATTCAACATGAACAAAGAAGTTTTTGGGTTCTTGAAAATTTTTAAAAGAGTAAAGAGTTCAGAGATAAACTTCAAAACTGCTGTTCTAGGAGAATATTTTGGGGAGTAAGCTCTTTAGCAGGAACTTGAATTTCCTTGCTTTGACATAAATGTGAAAGATATTATATATCTTCTTCAAAAGTATAAATTTCTAAAGCAGTTATTACTGCAAAATTACAGATAATTCTAAAAACAGATATGTTTCTCTTTCACAAGCATAAATATGCCAATTAAAATTAGTTTACAGACCAGATTGAACAGAAAAATTGTCATAATTAAAAAATGGAAGCATCCAACTTTAAAGATTCTTTAAAATGTTTCAATACCTTCTTTTGAGTGACAACAGTAAGACAGTAGAAGAAGAGGTTTTAGCACACATTCTCCTTCCAGAGGCACCAACACTGCAACCACCTGTGAAGGAACACAGAGCTGTCGTGGTTCCAGAGGTGAGCAGCAAGCTTGTATCACCTCAGCCAGAAAAGGTACTGAGAATTCTTGCATTGAAAACGGTGAGAATAGTTTTACTTAACCCATTTTATTTCTACCTGAAGAGAGCATAATTTAATATGAAGAGAGAGTTCTTTACCCTAAGATTCTTCAACAAAATAAAAGCAAAAAGAGTGTCTGACCTCCCTGGCTGCTTCCTCTGTCTTGCCCCACTCAGAACACTGAGAGGGGCGTGAGTGACTCCTGAAGGGCAGACAGAATATAGAAAAATAATCATAATGCATGACAACTGGTGTACAGTTCTCAACAACTGGCCACTGCCTGCTAAGCAGGTTTAGATTAAATTCAAGAGCTTGTCCATTAACCAGGCACAGTGACTTGCCTGCAGATTCAAGCCCCAACCAGGTGATGTGTGACTCCAGCACCCTGTGCTACCCATTATCACCAGGGGATGGCACCCCAGGATGTCCTATGCCTGGTGCATGAGTTTCAGAAAACAACTCATGAATCTCAAGTCAAATGTGGCTCATAATAACTAGAGTGACCCCTTGGGTTTGTGAGAAGGAGCATAATCTTGATCTCCTCCAGACATTATCCTGGAAAAAATAAACAAGACGCTGTCAATGCCAAGACTGGCTTTGAGAGACTGACAGAAGCCATACAATTTAAGTCTTCTTCCCTAATAAATAAACAAGTGGCAGAGCCATGCATGTCTACCGAAAAAGTCTAGAAGAATCTAGAAAAATCTTGAATCTCCAACAGGTGAAGATTTTTCTCTCTTAAAGCTAGTCAGCAAAGAAGAAATCAGATGACTGACTCCTCCAATGTGTACACAGTAGTACAAGGTTTCATGGAAGAGGAAGATTCATAGAACTATAACATCAGCCCCCTCCGCACAAAAAAAGAAATGAAAAACTACAAATTCCCTGGGAAAAAAAAAGCACAAGATAGTTATGCTACTAGTTTCTTTTAGTTTATTGAAAAGAGAAGTTTGTGATAATATTGTTTGGAGGATTTTTTTATGCCTGTATTGTGTATTCCAAGTAACTACTGTAAAGAGAATAATACTCAATATGTTAACTATTGTTATTGTATTTTTCGTTATGAAATTTTGTTTTACTTCTTTTCCATAAAACAAAAAAAATTCAAAATGGTAATCTTAGAAAAGATTAGTTAGATATAAGAAAACATAGATGACCTTTTTTTCATGGAATTATATCAGATTTTATAATTGTAATTTTACATTCAGAGAATAAAAGAAAAATGGAAACAAAGCTTTTGCAAACAAGGAAGGGAAAAAGGTTGAAAGGAGGAGAGGGAAAAGTGAAAAAAAGAAAAAAGAATTTAGAGCATGCACAGGTACAAGTTCCTTACAATGAATGCCATTATTATCTGTATTTAAAATGTACCAATAGAAAGAAGACGTAGACAACTAAATGGAATTAAGAAAACAACATATGAAAAAATGCAAAGTAAAAAAGTAAATGCAAAAAGATCAATTTTAGAGACAAGCAAATGTGTTAACTGAAAAATTGACATCAGACTGAAGACAGAAAAAGGGAATTCAAATTCAGATTACTTGAAATTTCACATCAGAAATTTTTAAAAAATGAAATCAATATAAAAGGTACTTGACTTGTGCTAAAACTTCAAGTGAACCAATACACTGATTACAGTTTTCCTGGATGGGCAGAGAAAGTGATAAAGACAGAAAACTTCTAAATCCAAAGAAAGAAAAAAAATGTAAAAAGATAAAATCTAAAAATTCTAAACAGATTAAACATAAAACATATGTTCAAATGGTCAAATTCAAAGACAGCACTGGTACCGGGTCTCAGTGGTAACGTGTGTTATCATGTGTAAACCCTGGATTCGATCGTCACCACTACATTAAAAGAATAGAACATAAAGGCCAAAGACAAAGAGAAATATGAAAACAATAAGAGAACGGCTTTACATATGAGAGTGAGTCACCCCCTCCCCCAAAATCACTCAAATTCTTAGAACCACACAGACCATTGTACTTTCAAAATGCCAAACAAGCAAAAAAAAAAAAAAAAAAAAAAAAAAAAAAAAAAAAAAAAAAAAAAAAAAAAAAAAAAAAAAAAAAAAAAAAAAAAAAAAAAAAAAAAAAAAAAAAAAAAAAAAAAAAAAAAAAAAAAAAAAAAAAAAAAAAAACCAAATAAACAAAAAAGGTGATCTATAAATGAAGAAGGGATAGTTTACCAGTCAAACAAAGGACAAGTGGGTTTATGTTGGTAAGTGGCATTTCTTCATTTCAAACGTGTAAGGCAGATCTAAATACAAAATCAGTAACTTGATAATGATTGTACAATATAAAAAGATATAAATTATCATATCAATAACAAAAAATGCCATGGGAGGAACAAATAGAAGTAGCTATTGAATGTACTCTAGATGAAATTATCAGTTTAAAATAGACAAAGCTATAACATATTTTATATAAGACTCATAATCATAAAGATAAAACCTGTAGTAGATACTTCAAACTATGTTGTGAGTTTTTCAAACTTAGTATCTAAAATTGAAAGGCAAATGTTTTCAATGGGAAAAATGTCAGAGCAACTACTCAGAAGAGAAAATGTATTTTCAGGTTTAAGAGCTATATATTAAATACATTGTATTACTAGAAAAATATGTTCTTTTGAAATATCTCATCTAGTATTATTAGCTCACAAGAAAACATTCAGCTGTCACTAAAGCCTCTATGATGCATTGCATAAAAGTACCAATGTCCTTTCTCAGGTTTAATTTTACTGTTTTAAAAGAACAATACAAAGACACATTGAAATTGTTGATATTAAATTTTTCTCATAGTGAGAGGAAAAGTCATATTCCAGAATATTATCTGAACAACTCTGTAATTAGATTTTTATGATTTTTTTGAAACATGTTTTAAAGCAACTTACAACCTGAAACTACTGGTGCCACATATGTAAGGTCTCTGTTATTAATAAAAATGATATACCACGTGCCACAGTTACTCAATCAACAATTCCCAGGGATCACCTTGCCTTGTAGGATCTGAAATGGTCCTGGGATTGCCTTCCGTGGGTATTAAGCTTTATGAAGCAGCAACTCTTCATTTGCTTCTACTTTGTTGAAAAGGACAGTGCTGCAGATGCAGAGCGGTACATTTTCAGCAACCCAGCCAAGGAACCAGCAGTGACAGCCTCATTAATGCTTGAGAATCTGTAGAATTTCACCTGAACACTGCACCCTCTGTCTCTTTACTCTTCAGTCCTTTGAATGCCATG